>UESW01003957.1:1273289-1307724 GCA_900491605.1 Calamus simplicifolius | reverse complement strand
TATAGGGCATTAAAATAATTATATTATATTATATGTACCGTATCTACAAAGGCATATACTATTTATGTGCATCACTTGTGCCATATAATTGGTTAGCATGCATCATAAAAAAAATCCATCAATCAGATACACACATGCGCATATACATACATGCATACATATTATAAATAATAAAAGATGGAGATATGTGTGTCTGTATATATTCATCTTTATTTTTTATAATATCTTCAAACATATCAATATATATTTAAAAAATTTAAAATTTAAATTGTATGTTTAAATTGGCTTTTTTAATCTTATTTAAATTTTTTATGAACGTTATATTTAATTATTGATTATTTAATTTTAGCTATAAAGATTCATTCAAATGTAAACCTGACTTTACCCAATTCCAACTCAAATGACCCATGGAGTCTTTTCCTTATTTTTTTCTTTTATGGATTTAAAACAACCCATTTTGATCTGTAAATAAATTGGGTCCAGATCCAAATTAATAATCCAAATATGAAACTAGATAACATTTGGGTCAGGATGACCCAACTTAATCAAGAGAGCTTGCATGTGACCAATTTGGGGGCTTATTATTCTTGAGTACATGCCGGATGAATTGGATCTAATCTGGATGACAAGTGCAACTCCCGCATCAGTGTTTACATTTACAAGCTCTAATGATGGCCAGGAGCAAGATATCTTGTTTTAATTGTTGGCACTCCGGAATTGATTAGCCTAAGTCGAATGGATTCTTTCTTTATATATGCATCACATAAAGGTGTTGGATTGAAAGGTTACATTAGCAATGATTATAATATTCAAGTTTGATAAAAGATTTAATTGATGCACATCCATGTTATTTGTTTGGACTTGATGAATTAAGGAAAGAATAATGGTTAGATGTTGTTCGCATAAAATAATCTGCAAGTGCACATAATCGTAACAAGTAGTAAAATATTTTTAGAAAATGAATATCGAATCATATAAATTAATTATATTATTAAATACTAAAAATTACTAAATTAATTACTATTTAAAAATCAAAAATAAATGGAACATTCTACTATCTAAATGAATTAATAAAATAAATCTAAAAGTTAACAAAGCGTAAAAATTTAAAGGTGTAAAAATATGATAAGAATGGATTTAGAGCGATTGATTTCACCTAATAAATCCCATACAATTTATTCTTCCTAATTATCAAATTCCAATAATCCCATGTTGATGATTAAAAATTCCTTAATGATTCAATTTCTTCTCTCGAATAATATCAAAAATATCTCCAACTAACAACTCCATATCTCTATATGAATTTAATTAATTGGAGACTCATTACATTCTTTGAATTTTCTAAACAATCACATTAATTGCGGTAAAGCATCTCTACTTTCGCTCAACTAATGGTATCTAATTCTAGAATAACAAATCACCTCTTGGTCTCATTAATCAAACAATAATTCGTAAGCATTAATAATAAGACTTAAACACTCAATCATGAAAATATTAAAAATAAAATAACTCATAATATAAATTATGCGTTCATTGCTAGATTACATCAAAGCTTTAGAAAAAAAAAAAAAAAAAGCTCATAATAAAAGTAAAAAGAAAACAAATAGAACTTATGTTTTTCATTCAAAATCGATTGATGAACATGCGCCTTTGTTCTTCCGATCCTTCCTATTCTGAGAAACTCTCAAGCCCCTTCGGTTAAAGACCCACTGCCTCTCTTTTTTTAGGTAAAAAAACCGCTGCTGGATGAATACGGCATCTTTCAGGCTGAGCACCAGCTTGGTCCCATGTTGAATCCGCATAGGAATCTTCATGAAATCACCGTGTTAGAGTCCCTCAAAGTGCACCTCCTTATTTTGACCGTTGGATGGCTGATTGAATGGCTCTAATGCACCGCCTATGAATGGATAAGGATAAGATTTCACCCAAAGAACCGCCAGCCAGCTCATCACCACGTGGAGTCCGCATTTTGCATTGCCCTTGTACATTGTTGTTCATATAAATGTGATTGATAGAGCAGCAGTTACTTTCTGGCATGCCCACAGAATTTCCCTAATAGACATCACAGCTCCCATGATTTTGCCATCCAAGATCACGTGATCCATTTGTTTCTTTAGCCTTTTGCACAACCATCTGAGATTGGACTTCCCATTTTGACTTGACGAAGAATCCTCATTGCATCCCCAAAAGACCTAGAACTGCAAGTAAAATGCACATGATGTTTAGTTTTATTTTATTTCCTTTCATATTTATTCAAGATAAAATGAAAAGCAAATAAAATAAATAAATTTAACTCAAAATAAATTAAAAACTAGCTAATATCATTATGAAAGTATATGAATTAAATGGTCGGATTTACACTTATCAAATACCCCCAAACTTACCCTTTGCTAGTCCTTGAGCAAAGAAAATAAAACAAGCATCCCAAAATAAAAGATAAATTGTTCAAATAGAGCCTTAAAGATTTAACGCATGCCATAATTTAAAGAAATTATCCGGTACAACTTAAGTACAAAAGTTAATACAAAATTTGGTCTCACCTCATATTCAATTCTTCCACTCATGAGCATGCATCATTCTCACTTCATTACTCATTTTCTGGATAGTTTTATATAAACATGTAAATGCAATGGATCTCTAAATAATTAAGAAGCGTATGTAACTATTTCATAGGCTTGTTCTTTAAATTTATTCTCCACTAATGTAGATAAAAGATAACACCAAGGATCAATAGATCTTTATAAGCTTGTAATGTAAGGCTAGGGTGAGGACTACAAAGAAAGGGTAAGATGTATCAAAGTAGAAAAACTTAAATCAATACCCCCATGGCATAAAGAGCATATTCACTCTCACTCATAGTGGCTCATACATAGCTTTCAATATGCACCCTTTTTCTTTTGCTTTTGACTTTTTCTCTTTTTTTTTAATGCATAGGGTTAACTATATTTACTCATTCTTCCAAACTTGTTGACTTCACACTTTTACACCCCCAAACTTATTTCTTGCTGTGCCATGGGGTATGATAGAATTTTTTCATTCTCTTACCTCTCACAAATTTATTTTAAACTCTTATAACCATGAGGTAAGTGTCAACTAAGTTCCCTTGAAAGGTAAAGATATATGTATATATGTTTAATAAAGTAGGAATCATATAGGTTAAACAAGAAAAATTTAAAAGGCCAAAATATAAATTTTAAAGGCTCAAATGGGTAACTAAAGATATAATGATAAAAGGGCTAGACTTTTAGGCTTAACCAATCCAAAGATGGCCTATGTCCTCTTCATGGTGAAACTTTACCTAGGATTTTACCTCAAGTAATTCTCAAGCAAGTTCTAGAGTAGTTGAGACCATAAACATTTACAAAGTCTTCATAAAATGTCTCTAGGCATGCAAACAATTAATGATCGCCATACACATCTAATGAATAAAGAGAAAATCATACTAAGTAAAAACAATTTAAGTATTAACTAATCAACCCAATCACTTAGAATTCTTCCTAAAAATCATAACTTGTTTCAACCATGTTCATCATTGGCTCTACAAAAACAAATAAACAAACCAGATAACTGTTTTTTTTATAAACAACCTAAATAAACAATCCTAAATATAATTAAGATAAAGAATACATAACCCATGACATGCAAACTAATACAAACTAACCAAATCAATCAAACAAACAACTAGACCTATTATGCAACCCAACAAAACAAACAAAAATTAAACTCTCCTCCCTCAAATTTAAATCTTGCATTGTCCTCAATGGAAGATAAAGAAAAAAGAATAAAATAAAAAAGATAAAGTGATACTTTTCTAGTGTCAATGAATATCATCTTGAAGTGCACCACTAGGAGAGACTTCTCCTTCAATATTTAGGGTTGTCAAGGTTGATGGAGACTTTTTGCTTGTAAAAATCTTCGTCGATGTATGGTTTAAGGAGCTGCCCATTCACTTTAAATGTTTCCTTGGTCTCATGTTGTACTTCAACTGCTTTATAAGAATAGACTTGAGTTATCACAAACGGTCCTGACCATCGAGAGCGCAGCTTTTCTGGAAAGAGTCGAAGTCTTGAGTTAAATATAGAACTTTTTGCCCAACTTCGAGTTTTCTACTTAAAACATGCTTATCATGCAATCTCTTAGTTGTATGTTTATAAATTCGAGCATTCTCATAAGCATCATTGTGAAACTCATCCATTTCATTGATTTGTAATATTCTCTTCTCGCCAACTGTTTGTAGATCAAAGTTAAGTATCCTTTTCATCCAATAAGCCCTGTGTTCTAGCTCCACTGGTAGATAACATGCTTTTCCATAAACAAGCCGATATGGCGACATCCCAATCGGTGTTTTGAATGCTGTTCTATATAAGCCCATAAAGTATCATCTAACTTTCTCGCCGAGTCTCTACGAGAGATATTCATAGTCTTTTCCAATATATGCTTCAACTCTTGATTCGATATCTCGACTTGTCCACTTGTTTAAGGATGGCATGGTGTCGCCACGTGATGTGTAACTCCATACTTAGTCAGTAGTGCTTCAAATTGGCAATTGCAAAAATGCTTACCACCATCACTGATTATTGCCCTTGGAGTGCTGAATCTGGAGAAGATATTCTTTCGTAGAAAATTCACTACAACTCTCGCATCATTAGTTGGTAAGGCTACTACTTCCACCCATTTGGAGACATAATCTACAGCTATTAAAATAAATTTATTAGAATATGATGATAAAAAAGGACCCATAAAATCTATACCCCAAACATCAAATAATTCAATAACTAAAATATTATTTAAAGGCATCTCATGTTTCCTAAAAATATTTTTAACTCTTTGATAATGATCACATAAATTAACAAATGTCAATGCATCTTTAAAAATAGATGGCCAATAAAATCCGGATTGTAGAATTTTTGTCGCTATTTTTGTACCACCAAAGTGGCCACCAACTTCCAAAGAGTGATAATGTCTGATTATGTTCTTCATCTCCTTCTTAGGCACATATCTTCTGATTATCTGATCCGCACAGTGCCAATATAAAAAAGATTCTCCCCAAAAATAATATTTCAAGTCGAAGAAGAACTTCTTCTTTTGTTGATATATCATCTTGGAAGGTAAAATTTGTGACACCAAGTAGTTGACTATTTCGACGTACCATGGAATAACTTGTATAACCATCAAATGTTCATCCAGGAATGCTTCATTTATTTGTAATTGTTGCTCATCATCCGTACCTAGAAGCTCCATCCGAGATAGGTGATCTGCAACCAAATTTTTAATACCCTTCTTGTCCTTAATTTTCAAATTGAATTCTTGTAGAAGCAAACTCCATCGAAGCAATCTTGGTTTAGCATCCTTCTTTGCAAGCAAGTACTTCAGAGCAGAGTGATCGGTGTAGACAATCACCTTCAAACCTATCAAGTAAGAACGAAATTTGTTAAAAGCAAAAATAACTGCTAATAATTCTTTTTTCAGTAGTGGCATAATTTAGTTTAGTTTCTGTTAAGGTTCTACTTGCATAATAAATAATATGAAAATTTTTATCTTTTCTCTGCCCTAAAACAACCCCTATAGCATAGTCACTGACATCACACATTAATTCAAATGATAAATTCTAATCCGGTGCCACAATTATAGGTGCTGAAATTAATTTCTTTTTCAGTGTTTCAAAAGCATGCAAACATTCATCAGAAAATTCAAATCGAGTATCTTTAATCAACAAATTGCAAAGAGGTTTAGTAATTTGGGAAAAATCCTTAATAAATCGTCGATAGAATCCGACATGTCCCAAGAAACTTCTCATGCCCTTCATATTGGCTGGTGGTGGGAGTTTTTCAATCACTTCTATTTTTACTTTGTCAACTTCAATTCCCCTAGAGAAAATTCAATGGCCCAGCACTATCCCCTCCTCTATCATGAAGTGGCATTTTTCTCGGTTCAAAACTAAATTTGTCTTCTCGAATCTTTACAAAAATGAAGATAAGTTAGACAAACAATTATCAAAAGAATATCCAAAGACAAAAAAGTCATCCATAAAGGCTTCTAAAATATTTTCTACCATGTCCGAGAAGATGGACATCATGCATCTTTGAAATGTAGTTGGCGCATTGCAAAGGCCAAAAGGCATCCTCCTATATGCAAATGTTCTATATGGACAAGTAAAAATTGTCTTCTCTTGATCTTTAGGTGCACTGGCTATTTGATTATAACCAGAGTATGCATCTAGAAAATAGTAGTAAGCATATCCTGCAAGTCTTTCTAGCATTTGATCAATAAAAGGTAAAAAAAAATAATCTTTTCAAGCTGCATCATTAAGTTTTATATAATCTATGAATACTCGCCATCCCATGACCGTTCTTATCGGTATAAGTTTATTATTATCATTCTTGATTACAGTTATTCCATCTTTTTTTTGTACAACTTGTATTGGACTTACCCATGCGCTATCCGAGATAGGATAAATAATTTCGGCATCTAATAGCTTCAGTACTTCTTTATGCACCACTTCTTGCATTGATGGATTCAATCTTCTCTGGGGTTAGACAATCAGCTTATATTTATCCTCCATTAAAATCTTGTGTGTGCAAATTAAAAGACTAATTCCTTTGATGTCAGAGATGGTCCAACCCAAAGCCATTTTATGTTCCTGCAAGATTCTCAACAACTTATCCTTCTCTACATCATTCAAAGAATTGTTAATAATAACTAGAAAAGTAGAGTCTTGGCCTAAGAAAGCATACCTTAAATTTGATGAAAGTTATTTTAGCTCAAGTTTAAGTGGTTTCTACGGTGGAGATGTTGGCTAATATGATTTTAAGTCTTTCACTTTTAGTTGCATTGAAGGAGGAAAGAGTAGTGTAGCCTCCAAATATCTTTCACACTCTTTAACTTCTTCATCATCAAATTCAATAGACGTAGAGAGAGTAAGACATACCTCAAGTGGTAGCTTTAGAAAATCATCTACATAAGTCTCGTCAACCATGATCTCGTCATGATCACTTATTTGAAAACAAGAATGTGTCTCAAAAGAAATTTTCATAGGCTTAAATACATCAAAAGTGATCTCATCCTCTCCGACCCTCAAAATAAGTTTTCTTTGCTGGACATCAATTAAGGTTCTTTCCGTCGCAAGGAAAGGTCGACCCAATATTAAAAGGATCTCCTCGTCCTCCTCCATATCAAGGACAATGAAGTCAGCCGGGAAGATGAACTTGTCAACTTTTACTAATACGTTCTCAATG
Organism: Calamus simplicifolius; assembly: GCA_900491605.1. Taxonomy (NCBI): domain Eukaryota; kingdom Viridiplantae; phylum Streptophyta; class Magnoliopsida; order Arecales; family Arecaceae; genus Calamus; species Calamus simplicifolius. The sequence goes on along the minus strand of UESW01003957.1, from coordinate 1,300,489 downwards.
ACTTCTCTCAGGTATTTTATAGATCTGTCTGCCAATTGTAAAGAAATGGTGGTTGGTTTTACTTCTCCAAGACCCAATTTTCTGAAAATAGAGAGAGGTATTAGATTAATACTTGCCCCTAAGTCACATAAAGCTCTATCAAAATAAGATTTTCCTATAGTGCAAGAGATAATGAAACTCTCTGGATCTTTCAGCTTAGGCAGCAGCTTCTTTTGTAAGATTGCACTACTCTCTTCTGTCAGCATTACTATTTTATGCTCCTTCAATTTTTGCTTCTTTGATATAATATTCTTTAAAAACTTACCATATTTAGGCATTTGTTCTAAAGCTTCAATGAGAGGAATATTAATATGCAATTGCTTAAATATACGTAGAAATTTAAAAACTATTCATCCATATTATTATTTTTTAATCTTTGTGAAAAAGGAATTGATGGGTCATATGTTGAAGAAGAATAAGTCTCAAAAGTAACTTCTCTAGATTTTTTGATTTTAAAGTTCTTTCATTCTCCTTAGTCTTCTCAGCTTGCTCCACTTCTTTCATCTCTGACTTAGCTTCCTTTACCCTGGATTCCTCATTATCCACAGCTTCATCTTGTTTGGCATTTGTTACTTTTGGCTTCTCATATGTTTGCCCACTTCTCAATGATATTACTTTTGCATGTTCTTTCGGATTAGTGACAGTGTTGCTTGGCAAAGTTACTGCAGTCCTCTCTATGAGCATGTTTGAGAGCTGACCATTTGCACCTCAAGATTACGAATTGAAGCTGAATTATTTTAGATCGCCACATCTGTTTTCTGCATGTACTGCATGAACATGTCCTCAAGTGTTGGCTTTTTCTCTTGCTGAGAAAATTGCTGAGGTAGTTTAGCTTGCCCTTGGTTATTAATACATGAGAAGTTGGGATGATTCCTCCATCCAGGATTGTACGTGTTTGAGTATAGATTATTTTGATATTGAAAATTTGATACGTAATTTGCTTGTCTATAACTCAATTGGGCAAAAGGATTTTTCATTTGGCAGTCGACACTTGAATGATTTCCTGCACAATGATCACAAACAAATTAGTTTGAATAGCATTAACATTTATTTTACCTAGTTGTTGAGATAAATTTGTCATTTGTGCCACCAATAAAGTCATAGAATCAAGTTCTAAAACTCCAGTTATCTTTCTTGGCATTGCTCTTTCTATAGGCTATTATAGTTGTTGGATGCTAATTCTTCCAAAAGTTCATATGTTGTCTTATAAGTTTTACTCATTAAAGCTTCATTAGCTGTTGCATCAACCATAGACCTATTTGTAGCTTCTAGACCATTGTAGAATGTTTGCACTTGAAGCCATGCTGAAAGATCATGATGAAGACATCTTTGCAATAAATCTTTGTACCTCTCTCATGCTTCATATAATGATCCACCCTCAAATTGAATGAATGTAGTGATGTCATTCCTTAGCACTGCTGTTTTTGTAGGAGGAAATTATTTTACTAGAAACTTTTGTGCTAACTCTTTCCAGGTAGTGATGACGCCAGGCAGCAAAGAATTCAACCAAGCCTTGGCTTTATCCCTAAGTAAAAAAGAAAAAAGTCTTAGTCGAATCACATCATCTATCACTCCATTATGTTTAAAAGTATCACAAATTTCTAGAAAAATTGCAATATGAATATTAGGATCCTCTTGTGACAATCCCCCGAATTGGATAGTCTGCTGTATCATTTGAATGATGGCCAGCTTAATTTCAAAATTATTGGCTTGTATGGCTGGCCTCTTTATGCTTGATGTAGTTCCGTTGACCGAGGGCATAGCATAGTTTCATAACGCCTTGTGCTCCTGATCGACCATATTAGGTAGAGATATGTTGGCTTCTTTCTTCTTCTTTTTCTTGATCTGTGTTAAGGTTCTTTCAATCTCAGGATCAAAGAATGTATGCTCTAATAGTTTAGATTGAGGTATGCTTAGAAGTCCTGAAAAGAAAGACGAAGGAAGGTGTTTCAGTCACTAAGAGCATTGCCTCTTGGAATCCTCCTTGCAGGAAGAGGCTTGTAGGCGCCTCCCAACAGGATCCAGAACGTGGAGTCTTCACGAACGTGACACAGCGTGGAGCAGTTTCGTGAGGAGAAGATCTCGCGAAGATCTTAGCGTGGAGGAGGAGTGCCAAAAACTTGTTCTTATGGGTGTTATGTGAAGAAGCTTATGTGGGAGTCATGGGAGGGGCCTTCGAACTAGGAAGAAAGTCCACGTGGGGGGAAAGGGCTTTGTGCACAGCCCCCTTTTCCCTTAAAGGATTTTTTTTAATCCTTTATTCCTTCCTGTGCTGCAATGTCTCCCCCTCCTTCTCCTCTTCATGTCCACGCATTGACAGTTCCCGTGAGAACTCCCATTAGTCTTCACGAATTCTTTCCAAAAGTTGACCGAAGCGGCTTCTTTCGGAATTATTAATGCTTAAGTTCTCTTCGAGCTAGGGAAGAGGGAATTCCAGCAGATAGAAAAAGGGATTTTAAAAAATATTTTAATAATAAAATAATATTTAAAGTAGTAAATGTCTAGTATCAAAATCAATAACAAATAATTAATCTTCGGCAATGGCGCCAAAAACTTATTCGTATAAAATAATATGCAAATACACAGAATTGTAACAAGTAGTAAAGTATTTAAAAAAATGAATGTCGAACCTATAAAGATTAATTATATTATTGAATACCAAAATTTACTAAATTAATTACTATTTAAAAAAATTAAAAATAAATGAAACATTCTATTATCTAAACAAATTAATAAAAATAAATCTAAAAGTTAACAAAGTGTAAAAATTCAAAGGTATAAAAATATGATAAGAATGGATCTAGAGCGTTGATTTCACCTAACAAATCCCACACAATTTATTCTTTCTAATTATTAAATTTTAATAATCTCATATTTATGATTAAAAATTCCTTAATGATTCAATATCTTCTCTTGAATAATATCAAAAATATCTCCAACTAACAACTCTATATCTCTATGAGAATTTAATTAATTGAAGATTCATTACGTACTTTAAATTTTTTAAACAACATCTCTACTTTTGTTCAACTAATGATGTCTAATTCTAGAACAATAAATCACCTCTTGGTCTCATTGTAATTCAATTGATCAAACAATAATTTGTAAGCATTAATAATAAGACTTAAACACTCAATTATAGAAATATTAAAATAAAATAATTCATAATATAAATTATGTGTCCATTGCTAAATTATATCAATGCTCTAAAAAAAAAAAAAGCTCATAATAAAAGTGAAAAGAAAACAAATAGAACTTATGTTTTTCATTCGGAATCGATTGATGAACATGTAGCTCTTGCCTTTGTTCTTCTGATCCTTCCTATTATGAGAAACTCTCAAGCTACCCCGATTAAAGACCCGCTGCCTCTCTTTTTTTTAGGTGGAAAAACTGTCGTTGGATGAATACATCATCTTTCAAGCTAGGCGCCAACTTGGTTCCGCATTGAATATGCATAGGAATCTTCATGAAATCACCGTGTTAGAGTCCCTCCAAGTGCGCCTCCTTATTTGGACCGTTGGATGGCTAATTGGATGGCTCCAATGCACCGCCTATGGATGAATAAGGATAAGATTTCGCCGAAGGAACTGCCAGCCAGCTCATCACTGCATGGAGTCCGCGTTTTGCACCGCCCTTATACATTGTTGTTCATATAAATGTGGTTAATGGAGCAGTAGTTAATTTTTGGCACACCTACAAGATTTCCCTATATGGACATTGCAACTCCCACGTTTTTGCCATCCAAGATCACGTGATCCATTTGTTTCTTTAGCCTTCTGCACAACCGTCTGAGATTGGACTTCCTATTTTGATTTGACGAAGAATCCTTATTGCATCCCTAAGAGACCCAGAACTGCAAGTAAAATGCACCTGATGTTTAGCTTTAATTTATTTTATTCCCTTTCATATTTATTCAAGATAAAATAAAAAATAAATAAAATAAATAAATTTAACTTAAAATAAATTAAAAACTACCTAATTTCGTTATGAAAGTATATGAATTAAATGGTCAAATTTATGCTTATCAGATGTCTATGAATTTTTTGTAAAAAATATCAACTAAAAATTACATGCATCAATCGTTAACTGATTTCTTATATAATTATATTATTCTCAAGCTCAACATCTTGCTAGGTATCTAGATCACTTTGTCATTATATACAGTTATAAATTAGTTGTTATGTTTTATCTTAATACAATAAATATGTCTTGAAACTTTATAGCCATCTTTGTCGTTTTTGCCTTATAAAAACGTAGTTTAGAGTGAGTTATGTACCGTGCAATTTGTTTATGTTGATAAAAGTACAAATATCTTGCTATGCTTACCCTATTTACATAACAACATATAACTTGTTGGGTAGCGAAGCAAAAATATTTACCTCCATTATAAAAATTCTATGCTTGTAACTTTCTGTTATCTTTGTGCATTATCTTAGACCTCTTATGTCTACTTATTTGTTAATGTTGAAGCAAATTCAGAGTTGGTATAGATTTATGGGTCCTTAATTAATAATATCTTACTTATTATAAAGAAATTATAGAAGTTGCATGAGGCATCAAAATTGATCATGTTCAACATTTCATTTATAAACAACAACTATCAACTTAAGCACACTATCGATATAGCCAGATATGTGTGATCATTTTATCTTCAAACTCTCCCTTGATCCCTCAACCCCACCCCCCCAACAATATATATATTCTCCCATGCTTCTTAAGTTCAATCACTTATTCTTAATATTAAAAATGATCATTTGCTTTTAAGTATGATGAAGTAAATTTTTAATTGAACTATTTTTATTTTTAAATAATTTACTTCTGAGTAATTGGACATGATACCTTATAGCTCATTTGTTTCGAGGAAAAATACAAACAAATTTATAATATAACTACTTGGATCTTAATATTCACGGATGCAAGACAAATCTAGGATTTGATTGCTAAAAAAAGAGATAGAACAATTGGCAAGCCCCCATATATATATATATATATATATACCTATATCATGTATAGCTTTAATAAAATATTATTATATAAGGTATTAAAACAATTTATATTATATGTAGCATATCTACAAAAGCATATATATATATATATATATATCATCGCTTGTACCATATAATTGGTTAGCATGCATCAATTAAAAAAAATCATCAACAAGTACACACATGCATACATGCATGCATGCATATATATATATATATCCGTCTTTTATTATTTATAATACCTTCAAATATATCAATATATATTTTAAAAAACTTAATTTGTAATTTAAAAAACAATCAATGACATAGTTGGAAATAAAATTTTAAAAAATTTTAAGTTTAAATTGGCTTTTTAATTATTTAATTTTTTATGAACTTTATATTTAATTATTGATTATTAAATTTTAGCTATAAAGCTTTGCTTAAATGCAAACCTAACTTTATGTGATTCTAACTCAAATGACCTAGAGTTTTTTTTTTTTCTTTCTTTTATAGATTTAAAACAACCCATTTTGACTTATAAATAGATTGGGTTCAAATCCAAATTAATGATCCTGACATGAAACTAGATAACATCTGAGTCAAGGATAACTCGATCTAATCAAGGGAGCTTGTATGTGATCATCTTGGGGCTCATTATTCTTGAGTACGCGGCCGATGAATTGGATCTATTCTTGATGACAAGTGCAACTCTTTTATCGGTGTTTACGTCTACAAGTTCTAATGATGGTCAGTAACAAGATACCTTGTTTTTAGTTTTTGACACTCCACAACTGATTGCCCTGGATTTTCTCCGTGATAAAATCCTCCTGCCTCAAAAAATGCTGCATTCGGTAAAAGACCAGCTAATTAACTTGTATGCATTTGTTCTCAACAACAATTGAATAATGAAAGCTGAATGATTCAATGGAAATACTAATAACAAAACTAGGATCCAAAGTAAACCATATCTAAAATTTCAAGATATGTTCTTGAGCCCTGGTTCGGATATGTGGGCTACTTCAACTGTGGGCTTGCTACGGCGAGGCCCAATGGCTGGCCACGTAAAAAAGGCAGTAATTGTGACAAGCAAAGAACAACATCCGATAAGGAAGGGAACATTTTCTATTTGGACGATGGAGGGTACATGAAGACGAGGAAGCCGAGTTCTCCAAGGTTTAGCGGATTGTTTGACTTCCAGGACTAGGCTTAAGACCAAAACAAGAGAGCGAATTTTTCTGGGATCCAACGTTGAAGGTGGAAACCAACTAGCTAGAGCCTTATCGCTATGACTATGACTTGCATACCATTTGATTGGCCCAGCTTGAGCCATGGACACAAGGAAAATTCCTCTTACACAGCACCTGGTGCAAGAGCGCGCATCATGCACGGTTATTAAACTGCACACTCATGCAGCTACGTATATAGTGAAGAAAAGATAAAACTATTATTGGCATGCGGGACCGCACGTATCCTGCATTTCTACACTGCATCCAGTGCACAAAGAACTTTTCTAGACATAACTTATTTGAACCTTTTACGGTCGAAAGGATTTCTTAGTCTTGAACCCCATTGTAAGTTAGCTCGGTTTTATCTCCAAAAGAATAATGGTCCAAAGATTGGTAGAGATAAGTCGGGCAAATTCATGGAACATAAACATTTGATCCCATACTATGAAACACTATAACGCCCCTCATTTGTTGTGTTTTACTCAAGCACCCACGTTCATGTTGCAGTCCGATTAATTGAAATATTGGACCATGCTGTTTCTTTAGTAAATTTAATCATGCCTATAAGAAGCTATGGCAAGTATATATGGAGGTTGCCGGCTGTGTCCTCTACAGGGGAAAAATCCCAGTCCATGAACGGGACCTGAAAGCAAGTCTGTGCCATTTTTCATGTCATCAACCTATAACAAGAGCCATGTTCAATGGTATGATCCGTTTGACAACTCTAGGCTTACCCATAGGTGAAATTTCTAAAGAGCACTCTAGATGGATTCTAGAACCCAAATAAATAATAGAAGCACACAGATGCGCTTTTGGTTCTTAGCTAATACTTAATAGTGGTGCTTCTACGGTGCATGCACGACATTGGCGCACCTTGCACGTTTAGTCGCATGGAATCCGGAATTTTTAAATGAGTTCCTTGTAGCCTAATTTGGACGCATATTTGGACTTCAACCATAAGGCTTCCCATCAACTTTATGAACCCGAGTGAGTTGCAAGTTCTAGCCGCTAGTTGGATGGATTTTACGCAAGAGATCCGAACTCGTGGGTTTGCATTTCAATATTCTCGGGAACCCACGTCTGTAGCCGAAAAGTAGAACAATGTAGCCCACAGTAATAAGTCTCTCTCTCAAAGCTAATTATAAGGTTCTTATGGTTTTAATGGATGCATTAACAAGAAAGGCAGTGTTTTGAGTTCTTGGCTATTGAATTTTTCTTTCTGTTTTTAATTTTCTTAGGCACTTCTTTTGAGAAAATAATATGAATTGATAACTAGAAATAAAACCAATTAAGTCTAGAACATGAGAAGGAATATGTAGGATACCACTAACATATAAGTATAAAGCCAAAGCACCATCAACGTCAAACCGCCATAAAATCTAGTGTTTATATGATCTAAAAATATCTCAAATATTGATTAGATGGAGTGTGTGTATATATGTATATTGATGTATATATGTATGTGCAAAATAAGTTCTTTTTGTCTCTCAACAATGCAAGATCTTAGCTAAGAAATTAGTTACCATAGCCATAAGTTTGTATTTTGAGTCATTCTTAAGTCTCATGTTAGGAATTTTAGTTTGACCACAGCAGCACTACAACACTAGAATACATCAAATATATAGATGATATTATTAAAAAAGCGAATGACTGCTAGATGAAAGTTTAGAAAATTATCGGTCAAAAAATTGAAGCCGACACATCAAGATTAAAGAGATATATCCAGTGATATGCTCCAAGATCACTCTCTAGTAGTCTTTTTGTAAGGTCACTTAACTCCAAGATTGAAGTGGGTGTAATGTGAGAAGGAAACCGTAAAATGATTTTAAGGAGAGATAGATAGCACTCATATCAACATATTTTTGCATGTGATTTTTCATGCATGCATTATATGAAGATGCATACTTTAATATTTGACAAAGCTACGCATTGAATTACTTTCTAATTCATTACAAACACAAAATTTTGCGTAATCTTTAGCCACGAGCATGACTTCCAAACATCTTAATATAGTGCATTCACTTTATAATGCTGATATTTCCATGCAACATTTTTTTGAAAAAGTCGTCTAGAACTATCTTTTCATAATAAAAGAATTTAAAATATACAGAGCATTACTATTAAAAATCATCATTCAATTCATAATATCATTGATCACTCTCGATCAATGATTAAATTCTAAGCAATTAAAAACTCTTACGATCAATATATAGCTGTGATCACGAGCTCATTCAATGCACTCTGAAGTTAGGTTCCGATAAATAATTGTATTTTAGAGGAGTCTTGCGCCATGCAAAAATATGGATACTCTAGCAAGAAGAAGATAAAATAGCATAAAAATCTCACAGCTGAGAAAACTCATACCCGTAGGACCCGTACCTTATGAAGTATTGGCTCCGAATGGTCGAAAAAACTTAGAAAGTAACTCACAATGATCGACACTCATGAGGGTGCCAAGTCATTTGTGAAATATTTTTATGTAGAAAGTCAAAGCAGAAACCGTAAAGGAAGTGCAAAAATTAGCGATTAAAAAAAAAAAAAAAAAACAAAGGCAAGGAATGTATTTTGTTTACATTAAAAATATGTTTCTTCCTTATAACGCAAGCTCTTTTTCTTTCATTTTCTTAACCAAATGAGACGCCAATTTGGAGTTCGGAACTCCAGATGCACACGTGGTTTCGGAGGAGATTTAGAACTCCAAAAGAAATGTTTGGGGCCTTAATTTAGGATCTCTAGCTCACAGGCCACGGGAACCGAGTTGATGAAGGGCAGGATCCCCAGTTGGCACTCCTCGATCGATGGCCACCCAGGGAAGCCCAAATATATTTTCTTGCGTCCAAAAGGAGCGCCAGGTCAAGGCGCGCCACCTTGATCCACGATAGATCCCCGCGCCACGCGGCGGAGGTCGGTCAGACCACGTGCCACCATCAGCGTCAAGTTTCGTGCTTCTCTCTCTCTCTCCCTTTGTTTAAGTCTTGATCACCGAGGGTTGGAACTTGGAAGGAAGCCACGCGTGAGCTTGCGTCCTCCTCTCTCTCCCTCCCCCGCACCCACGCCTTTCCCGCCGGAAAACTGGATCGCACCATACGCTCCACCAGAAGTTCTTGGTGTCATTAATACAGAAACAATAACAATTGAGTGGAGGTCAAGCAATCCTTAAAATTCCCCTCGTCAATCCCCAGGTCTAAATTCTAAAGTACAGGAGGGCAAATGTAGAGATCTCCGGACCTTTGCGAGGACTGACAGACAGGTTAGATAGTTTATATATAGTCCCTCCTCCCCAATCGAGTCAAGAAGTTATATTTTAAATTGTTACGTTTTCGGCAGGGTATCATATGACGAGTTACCAGTACTGAATAATAATAAAGAAGGCTCGATTTCAGTACGAGAACAGCTAAATGAAGAGACTCGATATATCGAGTACTAAATCAACAGACACAGGCTAGCTTCAGGGATCCAATGTGCTAGCTAAGGCCGTGGAAGTAGGAAGCCTCATGAACCTGGCGAGAAGAAGCCAACATGCAATTTCAAGTCATGTGCTGCGTCTTAATTGACCCACATTAGGAAAGCTAAAGAGCTGGCGGTGTAATTAAAGAGCTTGGACCCAGGAATAATGTGAGCTCATGGTTTTGGTTAACGTGAACCGGCCCATGCAATTTTTTTAAGTCAACTTTCTCTTTCAAATATCCACCTAGCCTAGCCACCCCTCAAGCATCCTAGCTAGGATCAAGAAAAGGGAGGCGAGAGTGCAAAGGAGAAGAAAGAAGGTGAGAATTAGAAGAAAGGAGAAGAGAATGGCCACCGGAAGCCTCTCTTCTCGAAGACCGGCAGCCTCCATTCTCCTGATGGCGATCGCTATCATCGCCGTACGCTGGCACGTTGCATCCGGCATGGACGTCGGCGGATATGGCAGCGTGCAGCTGGCGGACCGCCATTTCCTCAGCCTCAACCCCCGGTCCGGGAGCCGGTTCCTCCTCGCCGAGACTGCGAAGAAAGGGGACCAGTGTGATCCGGAGACCAACAACATATGCTCGGGGACTGAGGCCAAGGACGGCACCGAGCTCCTCTACTGCTGCAAGAACCACTGCCGCAACGTGCTCAGCGATCGCAACAACTGCGGGGTCTGCGGCAATAAGTGCAGGTTCGGGCAGCTCTGCTGCAATGGGATGTGCACCGCCGTGGCCTACGACGTTAAAACTGCGGCAAGTGCGGGGAGGTGTGCAGCCCAGGAGTGAGGTGCGAGTATGGGGCATGCGGGTATGCTTGATTTCCTAGCTAGTTTCGTCTAAGGGATCGAGTTCACTATATATGTCTTGCACTCTTTATGAAGTATAAAGATGGCACAAATTAACACACACTGCATGCATGCAAGGCTGGTCTTGTACGTAGATGAAGGATAGAAGTTCGATCGATCTCTGTCCTGTAAATTAATTAGCTGCTTGAGTCTCTTGTTTTGATTCTTCTCTGAAGGGTACTGGGGTGGCATACGAGGGTTATGTAAGCATGTTACGTATACCTCTTTTTTGAATTAACGATAATAAGTGCGAAGGCATGGCTCATGTCCCCAGTTTCTTCTTCTTCTTCTTCTTTTTAGAGTAACAATAATAAATGCTAAGGCAAGGCTTGTCGTCGAAGTCGTCTTCTTTGTTTACTTCATAGCACTCTTGTTAATGGTTTTGGTGGGCAATAACATTCCTTTTGAGTAAGACTTGTATAGTAAATTTATGGTACGACCATGACAGTACCTAACGATGCATGTTTGGCACCGCATGCATCTCCTGCCTAATGTATGGATTTTAGGTTTTTATATAAAATAAAGTAATTTAAATAATATTTTTTAGTTAATTTATTTAGATAAAACTCATAAATTATTGTACATGATATCAAAATTAAAAGACGACCTTTGTCTGAAATTAGATTGAGATCGTTGGTCTGATGAGAACAATACAAATTATAAGAGAAAATTATGTAAAAATTTACATTGATGTGTATTTAATGTCACATCGGCTATGAAGTGTACATTGAATCGATCTTTTCTTTTTGAGTATTTTTTTAATGAAATCGTGGGTTGCTGTGGTAATTGTATTGTTGTTGCCGTATAGGCTCACGTAAAACAAAGAAAATCTTCGCACAGCTAGCAAGTAACGTGGAGGCCAGGGTTGGGTTCGATGCTGCTCACAGGGTCGGTGTACCATATACAATGAGGTCATGGTCTAACATAAAGCAATGTTTTAAGAATTCAGTTGGATAATTGACCAGACCGTATGAACCTTGGAAGAAAAATCGACCTAGATCCTCCAAAACCACGATTGAACCGTCGACTCGTTGGAAACTCTTGGTTCAAGCGAACCGGTCGATTCTCAAAACAGAATTACCGTTGTTCACTTTAGAGTCTATTTGGATGGAAGGGAATGTAGAGGAAGGAGAAAAAAAAAAAAGGGATAAATCATAAGTCATCTTATTTGGAAGGAAGATAAAGAAACGGAAAAAGAAATGGAAGTAATCGGTTCCCTTTCTTTATCCTACTAATCTGTTTACCTCCAAATCGAAGGTAAACTGGAAAAAGAAAATGTTTAAGTCATACGGAAGACCAAAATATCCCTTCATTTTATATTCTTCATTTTTTCATTCTCACAGTTCATTCCTATTCTGGAGGGATATAATTATCATAAAATTTTCCTTTTTTTCTCTCCCTCTTGTCAAAAAAAAAACAAGATAACCCTTCTTTTCCCTTTCATCCCTTCTAAAGAAAAAAAAAAAAAAATCCTTTCTTTCTCTCCTTCCCTTTTCATCTCTTTCCTTCTTCTTACTCTACCCTTTCTTCCCCTTCAAACATCCAGCTTAACGCCCGATTTCACCTTCCCCCATCGCCATCAGCCGGTTCGCTAGGATCCCCGCATCGCCCATCACCAGCACTCGTCGCCCTTGGTCATTGGCACCTTCCCCAGTCGTCACAGTTGCCCTCATCGTTGCCCATTTTGACCACCGTTGTTGGCTATGGTGGTGGTAGGAATGTAGGTGGGTATGTTGGCAGATGGTGGCTACCTAATGAATCAGACTGAGGCTAGAGTTTCACTCTATGTCCTTAAGACAATTTCATCCCGCAATGATGCTTACGGTCAATATGACGATTGTCTCCCAGGATACAACAGTCTCCTTTTGATGAAAGCAGCACTACAATTCACCAAAACTTCGAACCAAGAATGCTACTCTCTTTTTAATGCACTATTGCTATACTATCCTTAGGAAAGTATGCAAATGCCTAAGAGAGAAGAAGACTAGAATTGATTCAAATTGAACTCAATTCGGAATGGCTTGGGATTCTTGAAATGAGAGGGTCTAGGGTCCTATTTATATGTTTTTAGGTGCCCCTTGGAAGCAACCCTACGAATTTAATTAAATTTAAATTCTATTATCAAAGGATGTGAGGGTTAAGGGCTTATCACCCTTGATATGCCCTTTAGACATCGTGATCTTCAGATCAGGCGATTGGATAAGCCTTTTCATGGCTGTGATCTGAAGATCAGCCGATCAGATAAGTTTATCCTTATCCTGATAAGCCTTTTCATCATCGTGATCTGATGATCACGTTATCAGATAGGCGGATGCCTATCACAACCGTACGATCGAACGAACACCTTATCATAACCGTCATGTTGACTGGTCAACCAACCGTCCTATTGACTGGTCAACCAACCGTCCTATTGACTAGTCAACTTGACTAGTCAACCGACGGATGTCAGCCGTTGGATCGTGATCAAGATTGTGATTTGATCACCGCATCTCGATCCTTCATCCGATTGATCAACGATCAATTGATCTCAGCCCCTTATCTTGATCCGATCAATCTCCACTGTCGGATCATCTTGATCTATAAAAAATTTAAAGCCCCTCAAGCTCCTCGCGACGATGCGCACGAAGTGCAAAGTACGCCTACAAAGCGCCCATTGCGCCCTTCGCACACGCGCGTGCGCGCGCATGCGCGTGCGCGAGGGTGATGCTATGCATCACCCTCAAAATGCTACGCATCACCCTCAAGCTCTCCACTTGTGGTGAGCCTAAGAAACTTAAGCTTCAAGGAAGTGGTTTCCAACCTTTCTTTCTTGATTTTTCTGATATGGGACTAAATGTCCCCGCAATTTTTCATTCACACACATAAGGCGGTAATGGGCTTTCGAGGCCTATTAGGGTATTTAGGGTCTATTTTGGCCCATTATCCAATAATCCCCCATATGAATGGAAATTGGACTTAGATCAAAGATCATCAGAGATCAGCAAAGGCAAACCCCCACATAAAAGGATTTTAATGCAAGTGAATATGCAGACACACTAAAGAGAGTATAGTGGGATGAAGTTGTATTGGGATAGTAGCTTGTGGCTTTGAACCTTCCTTAGTGAGTTGTTATCGAGTTTACTTGCTAAAAGGTCAACACGATGTCTTGAACCTTTCAGCGTTTTGTGTAAACTAAGACAATAACAATCACGCAACTTCTTCCCGAGCATTCTTTTGGTTCTCATGGTTGTGTTCATTTTGGCCCCGAACAACTCCTGGTCTCATGAGTGCTTCAGAGAATTAAACCTTAAAATTCTCATAGAATTGGCCCAGTTCACACTCACATAGGTGATTCTTATTAAGAGTATCCTGCTATACCCCACATGATGTTCATGTCATAAGAATCATTAAAAGCAATGCTTATCCTAGTACCTTTAGCAGGTAGCACCAATTATCATAGGAATGAGTAGGATTGTACATCCTTAGTGCTATCAAGTCTCTTCATAATTTAGTTGTCCCTTTTGAACCTAGATCTTGGGATCTCCAGTCAGCTAGGTTGGGTATCCACTATGAAGATTTTTTAGTTATAGGTTTTAAACCCATTCCCCTCGATAAAGAGTTACTTGATCTCTTGGTAACCCCTTTGTTAATGGATCCGCTAGGTTTTTCTTTGACTGAACATAGTCAATAGAACACCAATTTCAAGTAACTGCTTAATGGTATTATGTCTACGACGTATATGTCTAAACTTACCATTATACATCTTATTCTGTGCTTTGCATATTACCGATTGACTATCACAATGTATGCATATTGCAGACACAGGCTTTGGCCAATATGGAATATCTTCTAAAAGGTTTGAAGCCATTCTGCTTCTTCAGCTGCCTTTTCTAAGGCAATAAACTCAGATTCCATAGTGGATCGAGCTATACAAGTTTGTTTAGAAGATTTCCACGACACAGCACCTCCTCCTAAGGTGAATACATATCCACTTGTGGATTTTGTATCTTTGTGTTAGATATCCAATTTGCATCACTGTATCCTTCTAATACAGCTGGATATCTTGAATAATGTAATCCATAACTTAGGGTATATCACAGATATCTTAATACCCTTATTAGAGCTGTCCAATGATTTGGACCTGGATTACTTGTAAATCTACTCAACTTATTGACAGCATATGCTATGTCAGGACGAGTACAATTCATGACATACATTAAACTGCTAATTATACGTGAGTATTCCAATTGAGATATGGGTTCTTCAGTATACTTAGCCAAATGTAGATTAACATCTACAGGTGTTTTTACCGGGCTAGTATCATACTTTTTATACTTATTTAATATTTCTCAATATAATGAGATTGAGATAATATTATTTCCTCAGATGTTCTAGTGATTCGAATTCCTAGTATAACATCTGCAACACCCATATTTTTATATCAAAATGTTTGATCAACATTTTCTTAGTCTGTTTAATCATTTCAGTATTACTACCAATGATTAACAGGTCATCTACATATAAGCAGATTATTACATACCCTTCAGATAGGGATTTGGCATATATGCATTTATCACATTCATTTATTTTGAATCCATTTGATAACATTACATTATCAAATTTTATATGCCATTGCTTAGGTGCTTGCTTTAATCCATATAAGGATTTAACAAGTCTACACACCTTCTTTTCTTGTCCTGGAACAATAAATCCCTCAGGTTGTTCCATGTATATTTCTTTATCTAATTCACCATTCAGAAAAGCAGTTTTAACATCCATTTGATGAATTTCAAGACTGTTAATGGCTGCAAAAGCTATTAACATTCTTATAGATGTTATTCTACTTACTGGTGAATAGGTATCAAAGAAGTCTATACCTTCTTTTTGTTTGAAGCCCTTAGCCACTAATCTGGCTTTATACTTGTCAATTGATCCATCAGCTTTTAGCTTTTTCTTAAATATCCACTTGCACCCTAAAGGTTTCATACCAGATGGTAGGTCTACCAACTCCCAGGTATGATTATGCATGATGGACTCAATTTCATTATTGACAGCTTCTTTCCAAAAGGGTGCTTCTGGATTAGACATTGCCTCTTTGAATGTCTGAGGTTCATCTTGTAACATATAAGTTACATAATCAGGACCAAAGGACTTAGCAACTTTTGGTCTCTTACTGTGTCTGGGTTCATCTTCAGGATATTCTTCCTGATGACTACTACTAGCAGTATTATCATCATAAGTTCTTTTATTTGAACTTATTTCTAATTTCCTTTTACTTGAAAATATATTTTCAAAGAATGTTGCATTCCTTGATTCCATGATTGTATTTTTCTGTATATCAGTTATATCTGATTTATACACAAGAAAGCGATATGCACTACTATTATGTGCATATCCGATAAATATACAATCAACAGTTTTAGGTCATATCTTGACCTTTTTGGGATCCGGAATAGCTACTTTAGCTAGACACCCCCACACTCTTAAGTAATTGTAAGAAGGCTTCTTTCCTTTCCATAACTCATATGGAGTCACTTCCTTCTTCTTAAGAGGTATCTTATTAAGAATATGATTTGCTAAGAGAATTGCTTCTCCCCATAAATTCTGTGGTGTATCAGAATTTATTAACATAGCATTCATCATTTCTTTTAATGTGCGGTTTTTACGTTCCGCAATTCCATTAGATTGAGGCGAATAAGGAGCAGTAGTTTAATGAATAATGCCATGCTCCTGACAAAACTCGTCAAAAGGTGCATCATATTCACTACCTCTATCACTCCTTATGGCCTTAATCTTTTTGCCAAGTTGATTTTCAACTTCATTCTTATAACATTTAAACATTTCTAAAGCCTCATCTTTAGACTTTAGTAGATACATATAGCAGTATCTTGTTGAATCATCTATAAATGTTATAAAATACTTTTTACCTCCTCTAGTTTGAATTGACTTTAAGTCACATAAATCACTGTGAATTAAGTCAAGAGGTTCAGTATTTCTTTCAACTGATGGAAATGGTATTTTTGCTAACTTAGCTTCAACACACACTTCACACTTGTAATGTGGATCGATTTCATGATTAGGTAATAATTTTAATTTCATTAATTTTCGTAATGAATTAAAATTCGCATGTCCTAATCTATCATGCCATAAACAAGAGGAGTCAATCATATAAGCAGAAGAAGAAGCTTTATTCATTTCAAGGTTTCTGTGTACAGTCATTACATTCACCTTGAATAATCCATTATTCAAGTAACCCTTCCAATAAATATCCCCCCCTTAGTGAGTACAAATTTATCAGACTCAAAGACCATCCTAAAGCCATGTTTGCTTAGGAGGGAGCCTGATATGAGATTCTTCCGGATGTTAGGGACATGTAGCACATCATTCAGTAGAAGCTCCTTGCCAGATGTCATCTTCATAACGATGCGGCCAAGTCCTTCTATCTTGGATGTAGCGGAGTTACCCATGACCAAATTTGTACCATTGATAGGAGTATATGATGAGAACATACTCTTATCAGAGCAGACATGTCTGGTAGCTCTAGTGTCAATGTACCACTCATTTGCTTTGTCAACCATGTTTGCTTCAAATACAACAGCTGACAGCATCATCTCGGATACCTCTTTGGATAGAGTTTCAGTAACGTTGACTTCTTTCTTTTCTTTATCCTTGAAACGACAGTCCTTGGATTTGTGTCCTTGCTTTCCACAAACAAAGCACTTTCCCTTAAACTTGTATTTCTTTGGATTGCCCTTCTTCTGTTTAAAGCCTTCGCCTGAAAACTTGCGTTTCTTCTTCCCTTCTATGAGGTTGGCCTTTGGCTCAGCAGGTTGTCCTCCTGCCTTCTTATCTTGGCTCTTATTGTCCTCCTCGATCCTTAGGCGAACAATTAGGTCTTCAAGTCCCATCTCCTTCCGCTTATGCTTCAGGTAGTTCTTGAAGTCCTTCCATAATGGTGGTAGCTTCTCTATGATGGCAGCTACCTGGAATGACTCGCTGAGAGACATTCTCTCTGCATTTATCTCATGCAGGATAATCTGGAGCTCTTGGACTTGCTCCATGACTATTTTGTGGTCAACCATCTTGTAGTCTAAGAACCTTCCAACCACAAACTTCTTGTGTCCAGCATCCTCTGTCTTGTACTTTTTGTCCAGGGATGCCCATAACTCCTTGGCAGTAGCAATACTGCTGTACACATTGTACAGGGTATTGTCCAGACCATTCAGGATGTAATTTTTGCAAAGAAAGTCTGAATGCTTCCATGCCTCCACCGCAGCAATGACTTGCTTATCGGTCTCCCCTTCTTTTAGGACAGGCGGATCTTCATTCAGCACTCTGACCAGGTTCAGAGTTGTGAGGTAGAACAACATCTTCTGTTGCCACCTCTTGAAATCCGTGCCAGAGAATTTCTCCAGTCTCTCGGCTTGAATGGATGTTGTCATAGTAGCCATCTGCAGCAACACTTCCGTGGTAGCAGGAAGATTGTCTTAAGATTTGTATGTGGGTATGTTGGTAGATGGTGGCTACCTAATGAATCAGACTGAGGCTAGAGTT
Source organism: Calamus simplicifolius (assembly GCA_900491605.1). Taxonomy (NCBI): domain Eukaryota; kingdom Viridiplantae; phylum Streptophyta; class Magnoliopsida; order Arecales; family Arecaceae; genus Calamus; species Calamus simplicifolius. The sequence continues at coordinate 1,282,430 of UESW01003957.1, read as the reverse complement.
TCACTCTATGTCCTTAAGATAATTTCGTCCCGCAATGGTGCTTACGGTCAGTATGACGATTGTCTCCCAGGATACAACAGTCTCCTTTTGATGAAAGCAGCACTACAATTCACCAAAACTTTCGAACCAAGAATGCTACTCTCTTTTTAATGCACTATTGCTATACTATCCTTAGGAAAGTATGCAAATGCCTAAGAGAGAAGAAGACTAGAATTGATTCAATTGAACTCAATTCGGAATGGCTTGGGATTCTTGAAATGAGAGGGTCTAGGGTCCTATTTATATGTTTTTAGGTGCCCCTTGGAAGCAACCCTACGAATTTAATTAAATTTAAATTCTATTATCAAAGGATGTGAGGGTTAAGGGCTTATCACCCTTGATATGCCCTTTAGACATCGTGATCTTCATGTCAGGCGATCGGATAAGCCTTTTCATGGCTGTGATCTGAAGATCAGCCGATCAGATGGATGTCAGCCGTTGGATCGTGATCAAGACGGATGTCAGCCGTTGGATCGTGATCAAGATTGTGATCCCCTTATCTTGATCCGATCAATCCGTTGGATCGTGATCAAGATTGTGATCCCCTTATCTTGATCCGATCAATCTCCACCGTCGGATCATCTTGATCTATAAAAAATTTAAAGCCCCTCAAGTTCCTCGCGACGATGCGAAGTGCAAAGTGCAAAGCGCCCATTGCGCCCTTCGCACACGCGCGCGCACGTGCGCGTGCGCGAGGGTGATAGTATCACTCTCAAGCTCTTCACTTGTGGTGAGCCTAAGAAACTTAAGCTTCAAGAAAGTGGTTTCCATATAAGTGAACCTTCCTTTCTTGATTTTTCCGATATGAGACTAAATATTTTCGTAATTTTTCATTCACACACATAAAACGATAATAGACTTTCAAGGTCCATTAAAATATTTAGGATCTATTTTGACCCATTATTCAATAAGGGATACACCAACCCACTTGCTTCTCCTCCACCGACGAGCAGCTGTGGTCACCCAAGGATCATTGGGAGGGCCATGATGAGGACGATAAGGAGGCGCTGCTCGCGAGGGACGAATCTGCCGGCCAACGTAGTTGAGATTGGTGTTGCTTTCCTTCTATTGTCGGGAATGATGAATTTTGGTTTCCTTTGTTCTGAGAATCATCCGATTTGATCGTGACTCGTGAGATTAGAGAAAAGAAAGACCTCGATCGAGGAGCTTTCTGAAAAACTGAGATATATATATATTTAATAAATTTATGATAAACTTAATTAATAATTAATATATTATCATGGCATCTCATATCAATTTAGATATTTAGATAGATCCAATGGTTGAATCATTAACCTATAATTTGATGAACGGTTCAATGTTTAAAACATTGCCATAAATCATCAATCTAGTGATGCATAAATTCCCTCAGCCTTACGTATTAATTTCTTAAAATTTCTGCAGCCTTTGGGTGATAGAGGATGATCTACTGCTCCCTTTCAAGACAATATTTTTTTTCCTTTTCCTTTTTATTTATTTATTCATTTGTTTCTGATCAATGCTATGAATATTTGATTTTTTTTTTCTCTCTGATATCATGTACGAATTACAATGGATTAGCACCACACCGCTCAGAAATGGACGAGATGAATTCCGGGAGTTATTTAAGTGCCTATTGGATGCCGTGCACGCATTGTCCATGATTAACATGTACGTAGTTGGCTAGAAGTAGGTTGGATGGTGTTGCCACTGAAATCTATTCTCCGACTTGAGCGCGATCGGACTGCAGCGTGGGCTCTCTTTTAGGCGGACCTGCAAGACAGTCCTCACGCGAGAGACGTTGGGGGTGGCCCTCTGCGAAAGACCCTCCGACGCCAGTCAGTGGAGACCAGCAATCAACAAATATGGAGAGAAGGATCCCCCAGGAAGAGTTCCTCCGAGCTCTCGTGGAAGCTTTCATGGCGGAGTGTGAGAACTGCGAATGAAAAATGGGCGTAGAATAGCCGTACCTGAGAGGCTTGAGGGTGGTAGTATTTATAGGCGGTCACCTGACTTCTTGGACGTGCTCTGGATGAGGTCTGAAAGTTGTTGGGATTTGAAACGGATTCGAATCAGATTGTTACAGGGCCGGTAGGATCCATATATGGTTAGTTAGAGGATCGACGGCTGGGAGGCGGGGAGAGCTGGCCGATGGCTCGAGACTCAGTGGCTGCGTGGTCCCTAGGCTACTATTGTAGGTCCTAGGCCACGTCTTGGCATGATTCCTTGTTTAGAATCTTATTCTGTTACAGTGAATTTGAACTCTCCCGTGCCAGATTCCGCAGAGGTGTTGTGGTTCAGTCATCATGGCTGGCGGAGGCTCGGCGGAGGTAGGTGCCGAGGCATAAACAGCCATAAATGCCTTAATGGGGAAGAAAATAAGGCATTGAATGCCTTAAAGCAGGTGGATATATATGGCCTTTATAAGGTCATAAATGCCTTGATGCAAAAGACATAGCATGGTTGCGGAAGTCGAACTATATTTGCCGAGGCATGTTGGCCGAACTATATTGGCCGAGCTATGCTGAAGGCTGAGGCTGGCCGAGCTATGCTGGCCGAGCTATGTTGGCCAAGCTATGCTGAAGCTGGCTGAGGCTAAGGCTGGCCGAGCTATGCTGGCCGAGCTATGCTGAAGCTGACTGAGGCTGAGGCTGGCCGAGCTATGCTGAAGCTGGCTGAGGCTGAGGCTGGCCGAGCTATGCTGGCCGAGCTATGTTGGCCGAGCTATGCTGAAGCTGGCTGAGGCTGAGGCTGGCCGAGCTATGCTGGCCGAGCTATGTTGGCCGAGCTATGCTGAAGCTGGCTGAGGCTGAGGCTGGCCGAGCTATGCTAGCCGAGCTATGTTGGCTGAGCTATGCTGGCCGAGCTATGCTGAAGCTGGCTGAGGCTGAGGCTGGCCGAGCTATACTGAAGCTGGCTGAGGCTGGCCGAGCTATGCTGGCCGAGCTATGTTGGCCGAGCTATGCTGAAGCTGGCTGAGGCTAAGGCTGGCCGAGCTATGCTGGCCGAGCTATGTTGGCCGAGCTATGCTGAAGCTGGCTGAGGCTGAGGCTGGCCGAGCTATGCTGAAGCTGGCTGAGGCTGAGGCTGGCCGAGCTATACTGGCCGAGCTATGTTGGCCGAGCTATGCTGAAGCTGGCTGAGGCTGAGGCTGGCCGAGTTATGCTAGCCGAGCTATGTTGGCCGAGCTATGCTAAAGCTGGTTGAGGCTGAGGATGGCCGAGCTATGATGGCCGAGCTATGCTGAAGCTGGCTGAGGCTGAGTCTGGCCGAGCTATGCTGGCCGAGCTATGTTGGCCGAGCTATGCTGAAGCTGGCTGAGGCTGAGGCTGGCCGAGCTATGCTAGCCGAGCTATGTTGGCCGAGCTATGCTAAAGCTGGCTGAGGCTGAGGCTGGCCGAGCTATGCTGGCCGAGCTATGATAGCCGAGCCATGCTGGCCGAGCTATGTTGGCCGAGCTATGCTGAAGCTGGCTGAGGCTGAGGCTGGCCGAGCTATGCTGGCCGAGCTATGTTGGCCGAGCTATGCTGAAGCTGGCTGAGGCTGAGGCTGGCCGAGCTATGCTGGCCGAGCTATGTTGGCCGAGCTATGCTGAAGCTGGCTGCGGCTGAGGCTGGCCGAGCTATGCTGGCCGAGCTATGTTGGCCGAGCTATGCTGAAGCTGGCTGAGGCTGAGGCTGGCCGAGCTATGCTGGCCGAGCTATGATGGCCGAGCTATGTTGGCCGAAGTATATTTGCCGAACTATATTTTCTGAGGCATGTTGGCTGAAGTATGCTTTTTCCTCTCTTTTTTCCATTAAATGCTGGCTAAGTCATTATGACCGTTTCTGCACCATTAAATGCTTCAGCCTATTGATTTGACTGCCAGATATTAATGAGGGGGCCCTTGGGAGAACCCACGCATATGACGTGGCCCCTTTTTTTTCTCTGTTCTCTTTCTTCATTATTAGGAGACTCTTGTTGCTAGAACGTCGTTCTAGCCGGCCAGCTGGCAAGCAGGGCATTTGGACTGGGCGTGACCCCATCGCCGATGTGAGTGGTCAACAATGCAATGACGATTTTACCCCTTAACACATGCCCCCCACTCCCTAGTCCGAAGTGTAATTTCGGATATAGGGAGTAGAATTCTGGAGCAATCTTATTTAGGGGACGTGTCATTCGATCCTCTGTAGAGGAAGTTTTTATCTCTGTGTAGGTTAGAGAAAGGCCTGGGCGGCCCTCTTGCTGAAGTAAAATAAGGTGCTTTAGTTGCACTAGAGTGTCCGAGAAATTATCCGGCTGGGACGAAGCTTTAGTGTTGTATCACTCGGATTGGCCGAGGCTGCAGAAATATATCACTCAGTCTTCGGCCGAGGCTTTTGATAATAAGAGATGCACTCCGGCTCTGGCCGGGGCTTTTGAAGATCAGTAAGAAATTCCCTCCAGCTTTAACCGAGGGTTCCGACATGTCACTCGGTCTTGGCTGAGGTTTTTGTTAATAGGTGATGCCCTTCGGCTCTGGCCGAGGCTTTTGATGATAAGAGATGCACTCCGGCTCTGACCGGGGCTTTTGATAATAAGAGATGCACTCCGGCTCTGGCCGGGGCTTTTGGTAATGAGAGATGCACTCCGGCTCTGGCCGGGGCTTTCGGTAATAAGAGATGCACTCCGGCTCTGGCCGGGGCTTCCGATAATGAGAGATGCACTCCGGCTTTGGCCGGGGCTTTCGGTAGTGAGAGATGCACTCCGGCTCTGGCCGGGGCTTCCGATAATGAGAGATGCACTCCGGCTCTGACCGGGGCTTACGCACTTCGGCTCTGGCTGGGGCTTCCAATAGTGAGAGATGCACTCCGGCTCTGGCCGGGGCTTCCGATAATGAGAGATGCACTCCGGCTCTGACCGGGGCTTACGCACTTCGGCTCTGGCCGGGGCTTCCGGTAATAAGGGATGCACTCCGGCTCTGGCCGAGGCTTACGCACTTCGGCTCTGGCCGGGGCTTTTTATGACCTGCTTCTCATTGTGACTTTCAAGGAGAGTTATAAAAATTTTGCAGGTCTTTTAAAAACTAAACTTAATTCAATGAGTAAAAATGGGTCTATAAAGAGCGTACTTTTATGGATGAATTTATTACTCGGTGTCGATGCTCTGAAAATTTATTACTCGGTTGTTGCCGAGCCTTTAGAATATATTACTCGGTTGTTGCGTTGTAACCGAGGCTTCCAAATATTAATTGCTGCTTGGTTGTAACCGAGGCTTCAAATAATAAATTACTCGGTGATGCCAAGCCTTCCAAAATGCTACTCGGTTGTAACCGAGGCTTTCAACTAATAAAATACTCGGTGTTGCCGAGCCTTCCAAGATGCTACTCGGTTGTAACCGAGGCTTCGAATATTAATTGCCACTCGGTTGTGACCGAGGCTTCAAATAATAAATTACTCGGTGTTGCCGAGCCTTCCAAGGTGCTACTCGGTGTAACCGAGGCTTCAAATAATAAAATACTCGTGTTGCCGAGCCTTCCAAGATGCTACTCGGTTGTAACCGAGGCTTCAAATATTAATTGCCACTCGGTTGTGACCGAGGCTTCAAATAATAAAATACTCGGTGTTGCCGAGCCTTCCAAGATGCTACTCGGTTGTAACCGAGGCTTTCAAATAATAAAATACTCGGTGTTGCCGAGCCTTCCAAGATGCTACTCGGTTGTAACCGAGGCTTCGAATATTAATTGCCACTCGGTTGTGACCGAGGCTTCATATAATAAATTACTCGGTGTTGCCAAGCCTTCCAAGGTGCTACTCGGTTGTAACCGAGGCTTCAAATAATAAAATACTCGGTGTTGCCGAGCCTTCCAAGATGCTACTCGGTTGTAACCGAGGCTTCGAATATTAATTGCCACTCGGTTGTGATCGAGGCTTCAAATAATAAATTACTCGGTGTTGCCGAGCCTTCCAAGGTGCTACTCGGTTGTAACCGAGGCTTCAAATAATAAAATACTCGGTGTTGCCGAGCCTTCCAAGATGCTACTCGGTTGTAACCGAGGCTTCAAATATTAATTGCCACTCGGTTGTGACCGAGGCTTCCAAATAAATTACTCGGCATTGCCGAGCCTTCAAGATTATATTTTACTTGGCGCTGCCAAGGTACGGAGATTTTGTTGCTCGGCCCGGCCGAGGATTATATGACATGCTTCTTATCGCATCTTTATGGATGAATTTATTACTCGGTTGTTGCCGAGCCTTCAGAAATATATCACTCGGTTGTTGCCGAGCCATGCTACTCGGTTGTAACCGAGGCTTCCAAATATTAATTGCTGCTTGGTTGTAACCGAGGCTTCAAATAATAAATTACTCGGTGATGCCAAGCCTTCCAAAATGCTACTCGGTTGTAACCGAGGCTTTCAAATAATAAAATACTCGGTGTTGCCGAGCCTTCCAAGATGCTACTCGGTTGTAACCGAGGCTTCGAATATTAATTGCCACTCGGTTGTGACCGAGGCTTCAAATAATAAATTACTTCAAATAATAAATTACTCGGTGTTGCCGAGCCTTCCAAGGTGCTACTCGGTTGTAACCGAGGCTTCAAATAATAAAATACTCGGTGTTGCCAAGCCTTCCAAGATGCTACTCGGTTGTAACCGAGGCTTCGAATATTAATTGCCACTCGGTTGTGACCGAGGCTTCAAATAATAAAATACATGTGTTGCCGAGCCTTCCAAGATGCTACTCGGTTGTAACCGAGGCTTCAAATATTAATTGCCACTCGGTTGTGACCGAGACTTCCAAATAAATTACTCGGTGTTGCCGAGCCTTCAAGATTATATTTTACTTGGCGCTGCCAAGGTTCGTAGAATTGGTTGCTCGGCCCAGCCGAGGTTCGGAGAATTTTTACTTGGCCCTGCCAAGGTTCGGAGATTTGTTGCTCGGCCCAGCCGAGGTTCGGAGATTTTTACTTGGCCCTGCCAAGGTTCGGAGATTTGTTGCTAGGCCCTGCCAAGGTTCGGAGATTTCCTGTTCAATAGAACTCGGTCGTGCCGAGGATTGGTAAGCAGCACCTGTTTCTTTTCGCAATTTTGGCAACATAATGTATGATTCACGTTGCAAATTACGAAAATAATGCCGACAGGAAGGTATAATGAGGCATATAAAATGGCTATAGAGGACATACCCTATTGATAATATTACGGAGATTGTCCGAGTTCCACGTCCGGGGGACGGACTTTCCCATCGATCTTGCAGCTTGTAGGTTCCCGGTCCAATGATCTCCGCTACTTGGTATGGGCCTTCCCAGTTTGGCGCCAGCTTTCCTTGCTCCAGCGGTTTGGAAACAGAGCTTTCCGGAGAACAGGGTCGCCGGGCGAGAAGGATCTCCCTTTGACTCTGGAGGCATGATAGCATCCGCGGATAGGGGGGTCCTATCTCCATGGGGATGACAACTTCTACGCCGAAGGCCATCCGTAACGGAGTCTCGCCTGTGGGGACTCTCTGTGTGGTGCGGTAGATCCACTGGCCGAGGTTGAAGCTGGACGTTGGACTTCTGTGAAGCATGGAGTCAAGAACTCCTTGTCTTGGCTTTATGATGCCATCCTTCCTCACGCAAAATGTGCCTAGGGGGCAACGCGGCAGCCATAAATGCCTTAATGATGGAAGGAGATAAGGCATTAAATGCAGGTAGATGCACATGGCCTTTATGAGGCTATAAACGCCTTGGTGCGCATAGCGCGGCTATGGAAGCCTATCTGTTGTGCCAAGGCAAGGAGAAGGCGGAGATGGCGTTGAGTCGTGGCGAGAGGACACCAGAGAGATGAATCGGGCCCGCCGAGATCTGGGAGATCCTTGTCGCAGCCCCCTTGTGGGACTAGTCTGGCCCCTTAGGTCGACATGGGGGGTCCGCAACTCATGCGGACCAGAGGAGGAAGGTGGCCGGAGAAGAGGAGCTCGGCCTCTTCTGGGAGGTGGAGCAGGGGTAGCAGGAGGAGCTGTAAGGCGCTCCTGAACCAGGTGGGTCAGGGTTGGACTTGCTGGACCAGCGTGGCGAACTGGTCCTGGTCACCGGGATGGTGGCGGGTCTCACTGGTGGGGCGGCGGCCTGCTCATCGGATCAGGCCTCTGGGAGGCGACCTGATCTGGGCTTCAGAGGTTGCCTTCTCCGATTGGCCATTGGAGAGGTTCTCTCCAGATCGAGATCCTTGTCTCCTTTTTCAAGTTTTAATGGGACTTGAGGCCCTTCCTCTAGCGCCAATCTGTTGCCGCCGGGATCCGTCCTCCGACTCGGGCGCGATCGGGCTCAGGGGCTCCCTCCTGGCGGACCTGCAAAAGTCCTCACGCGAGAGGCGTTGGGGGTGGCCCTCTGCGGAAGACCCTCCGACGCCCAAGTCAGTGGAGACCAGCAATCAACAAATGGGGAGAAGGATCCCACAGGAAGAGTTCCTCTGAGCTCTCGTGGGAGCTTTCATGGCGGAGTGTGAGAACTGCGAATGAAAAATGGGCGTAGAATAGCCGTACCTGAGAGGCTTGAGGGTGGTAGTATTTATAGGTGGTCACCTGACTTCTTGGACGTGCTCTGGATGAGGTCTGAAAGTTGTTGGGATTTGAAACGGATTCGAATCAGGTTGTTACAGGGCCGGTAGGATCCATATCTGGTTAGTTAGAGGATCAACGACTGGGAGGCGAGGAGAGCTGGCCGATGGCTCGAGACTCAGTGGCTGCGTGGTCCCTAGGCTACTATTGTAGGTCCTAGGCCACGTCTTGGCATGATTCCTTGTTTGGAATCTTATTCTGTTACAGTGAATTTGAACTCTTTCGTGCTAGATTCCGCAGAGGTGTTGTGGTTCAGTCATCATGGCTGGTGGAGGCTCGGCGGAGGTAGGTGCCGAGGCATAAAGGGCGAACGTGGCAGCCATAAATGCCTTAATGGGGAAGAAAATAAGGCATTGAATGCTTAAAGCAGGTGGATATATGTGGCCTTTATGAGGTCATAAATGCCTTGATGCAAAAGACATAGCATGGGTTGCGGAGGCCGAACTATATTTGCCGAGGCATGTTGGCCGAACTATATTGGCCGAGCTATGCTGAAGCTAGCTGAGGCTGAGGCTGGCCGAGCTATGCTGGCCGAGCTATGTTGGCCGAGCTATTTGAAGCTGGCTGAGGC
>UESW01003957.1:1254580-1272403 GCA_900491605.1 Calamus simplicifolius | reverse complement strand
CCGAACCTTCTACCACGAGCACGATCATGTGGAAGTGCAACCCAATAACTCCTTCAGATGCACAAGAAAGATCAATAATAAAAATAATTAGAAATAAAATAAAATAAAAGTACTCGTAGGACTACTCAAAAGATTCTTTTCATTTTGAATCTTTGAGTCCCTATTTATATTTTTAAAATATTATGACTGTTATGGCCTCGCGGTTGTTTCGTGAGCGTTCACGGAATGCTCGCACCCTCGCATGCGTTAGCAGAATGCTCACGTCGCAAGCATTAACAGAACGCTCGCCTGGCGAGCGTATGCCAACAACCCATGCGATTTGCTTGCATGGGTCCTTTCTTTATTTTTAATTTTAAACTTTTTCAACATATTTTCCCTTTGCATCCGTAACTAAAATTTTTTTACTAACCCACTAATTATGTTTAATTTATGCCTCAATATTACCATTTAAAATGATTTTAAAGTTAACAAAAAATTCATGTGATCACTAAAGAGTGGATCGATAGATGTTGATAGTAGTCATAAAATAATGGATGCTAATTTAATTAAAGCTGATTAAATTGAAATTTATTTAGGGGACCACCTTTTCATCAACTTTAATATCTTTTTAAATGATAATGATGAAGTATAAATTAAATTGCAATTAGAAGGTCAATTGTAATTTTTTTGTAGTTCAGTGGATAAGTACAAATACCCCATGGCTCAGGACGCTAAGTGGAATTAACTCAAAGAAATAATTTTTGCACGCTACCGGTAATGGTTATTGTAGATTGCATTAAGCTTGATCTATTAAAATTTTGTATAAATCTCAAGTCGGGGCCATTATTATATTAAACATACAGCAAGGAGCAAAGGGGTACGGTTTATACTAGCCTTTCCCCTTCAATTTGTGTCCCTTTAAACCCACTTCCAATCCATGGAAAGAGCAGCAACCGAGTGTCAGAGGAGACGAAGGATCATTGAAGAAAAATGATCCTCTTCTTCCTTAGCTCAATTACCAATCTAGTCATCAATTGAGATTGATTAGCTTTCATCTCTTCTTCTTCTTTCTTCCTTCTATTCCCATGTTTCGATGGTCTATAACTACAAAATGAGCCATATACAGCCACTAAGATTCATGTTCTTGAAAGGATTGTTATACTTTGTTTAGAAAGGATAAGATTTGAGATTTCACTACCTTCTTCCTTTTCTTGCTGATGAGTCTTCTGCTTTCCTTTCTTGCTTTCTTTCTACTTGATTATCATTGATTGCTTTGATAAACCACCATTGGCCGTCGATGGCTATGATTTTTAGGGCCTTGATTTGCCTGTTTTAGCCTTATTTCAAGAGGGTTTTGGCCAAATTGAAGGCCAAATGAACCATAATCACTAACTGAACTACTACCAAAATTATGATCCACCATAGTCAGTGGTAGAGTTGATTAAATCATCAATAAAGTTCCTTCTTACCATAGAAGTCCCTATATTTTATCTTAATTGAGCTCCTTCGGCCACTACTTATAGGTCGATACTATAGCAACTGTTCCATGATGCTTGAGCTTTGTTACAAGTCAAGCACCTTCCATAGCCAATCTTCAAGCCTAAGTCCCAACTGATGCCACTATAAGAGCACCATTGACGATCACTTCTAGCCTCTCAAACCCCTTACCTCTGATGGCCTTAGCTACCATTAGAGTGACCAAGTCTGCAATACCTAGATCCAGCCCATAGGTGGGCCACCTAGATCTCGGCTAGAGCCAACCTCTCCATCAATCCAACCATGAGCCCTCTTTTTCTCATCCACCACTGAGTCTTCTTTCACCATTAGCTTCTTTTTCACTGCTTGACTCTTCCACCAAAGGAGTCCTCCATTGCAGACCAGCCATATCTCTAGTAAAATAGAAGCTATAACCCTATGGGTGAAACCATCTTCATGTAAAAGCATCAGTGCTTTGAAGCTCTTCAAGTGATTTATTGGCTTGATCGTACTATCATATTGCGCTAATTGAAGCATCTAGAATTTTGAAAGCAGTGGTTCAACTATAATCTCCTTGGTAAATCTTTTGATTTATCACTTTGAACTACAGACTATATTCTTTTGACTTGTTGATAGAGCTCTTGAGCTCACATGCTCATCCAAATTAGAAAGTCAATCTTAAGGCTCCTCCTTAGGTTGATTAGGATGAAGTGAAGTGGCTCTTCGGTATGGACTATCATTGGGTTCATCCTAAGGTTTGTCAGAATAAGGAGTATGGACTTTTGGATGCAGGCGGTCATCAGGCTCTTCTTAGGGTAAATCAAGGTTGGCAACTTGATTTGCTTTATACTTGGATCCAAATAAATTTGGAACTAGACCCTTAAGGGGCTAGGTAATGGATCATCACCATCATCATGTCCATGCATTGGTCCAATCACTAGAACATTGCATCAAGTTATTGCCAAACATTGGATGGAATACATGATGGCATTAGTACCAAAGCTAGAGACGGGACTAGAATGGGATTGATTAGGTCTCACGTGGAATCATGGGAACCGACCAACCTATAACTCAGTCATGCTTGACAAATACTTATTGCCTAATCAAATCACTTTGGTGGTATGACTTCGTATTTTTATTCAATGTTCCATGGATAGTGCCAATCTATTGATGTTAGAACCTGACCTTCCATACGTCAACCAAGGTGGAATGCTTAGCTCATCCAAACATATAATGTTACACCAATTGATTGATTTCATATACTTAAAGAAAGGCATTATGAGCTCTCAGAGTTTCTTCTAGAAGAATCTTTCGATGCTCAATTCAGTTGATATATGTAAAGGAGTCTCTGAGCTCTCTAAATGAATGCTTGAAGCTCTTAGAATTTAAGTCAAATATTAGAGTATGAAATCCGTTACCTGTGAGGTAATGGCCTACCTTTAAAGGTATTTGGAGATATAGGATTAAAGTTAGACTCTCTTTAAGTGGATCTTTAAGATCTTAGTAGACAAGGTAGAAAAGAATTGCTTTCTCAAATAGTAAACCAAATATAAATGGACTTATTTAGCACAACATGAAGATCGACATTTTCTTTGAAATGAAGAGTGGATCGATCAGTCAAGAAAGGTCAGCCATATATTCTGCCAATGTTGTACCATTATGATCATCCAATTGAAATGCTACATTATGTCTTTGTTTACATCATCGGTCCAAATCAAATTAACCCACATCAATTGTTACGAATGTTTCCATAGTTGTGCAACTCTGGCTTATCTCATTAACTTTATAAGCTGGGTAGCCTTTTATTGTTTTTTTAATCTAATTTTTTTTTTTATTTTATTATAATAAATATTAACATGGGTTGATTTCACTAGCTAATCTGGTGATGATACATGGCACAATCAGGTATCCATACAAAGAGGAAAACATTATTAGAGAAGGATTCCTCTTTATGGTAGCCATCCCATCTAAGTTTATCAAGTCTTCTCACATATACGATAAGGCATATCCTATAAGAAAATTAGCTAAAAGACTTTTTGCATTTTACTTGAGTTTCTTGCAAATTGAGTATATGCCGGATGAAATTTTTCACATATCTTAGTTTGTTCTGATCATGGTATTGTCTTATTATCACAAACCCAAGTATTGCATTAGTCCTTTAATCAATATTTTGTTATTATCAAAACATGTATTATTGAACTTTTAAATTCAACATCTCTCTTTTGATAATGATAAATCATTGATTGTAAGATAAATGGAAACATAACAAAAATACTTAACCATGTATCTACCAAATATATCAAATATAAAAAATATCATAAACTCATAGTAATTATATACATAAACTTATAACAACTATGTATATATTTGGTACACAAGTGCTCCCCATAAATTTATTTTCTCAAATAATATACTATTGATATCTAATAGAAAAACTTCTCAAATAATATGCCATTGATATCCAATAAAAAAAGCTCATATTCAATACATCAAAGCTATATCTCCCTCTATTTCTTTTGAGTATGCGATAATTTCATTTAACTCCTTTTTAGCATCATATCTATAAACAATAATTTTATACACATAAAGCAATCTTTCAGTCAATCTTATTTCTTTCTCTTTTGATATCATTAAAATAAATTATACGCAGAATGTATTTAAGTAAGAGTAGAAGCATGATAGTATTTAGATAATTATCATTAAATTAAAAGATGTCATAGGCGATCATGTTTAAAAAGAAAGTATAGATATAAGATGTTGATATATATTTTGATGCCAATGATTGCCAAGATATGTTCTAGGGTATTAGATGATGCATTATTGCAATATTGAAAAAATATAAAAATTTAGTGCAAGTGTTAAAAATGCTGAAAATCAATATTGGACTCCTCTTTAAACTTAAGACTTAAATAAAAGACTTATGGAAGGAAAGACTTATCTGATTGATTGTAGCAAGCATCCACGGCCTACCTCATGACACTAAATTCCAATAAATGACCATAAGATAGTATCCTGATCTTGCTCCCACCAAATTTAAAAATTAAATAAATGATTGAATGTAGGGAAGTCATGCAATAAAGATAAAAAAAAAACTCAACATATTAAAATTTTAATTTAATTAATATAGACTCCATCTAATTCATTCATTGTGCTTGATCCTACTCTGATCCAATTTTATATTTAGATAATGATTTTAGATCCGAACCTAACTTAGTTGCTCACCGGATCATATCGAATCTTTAAAAAAAAAAAGACCTAATGAATCATTTGAATCTATTTAGGGTCAAGTATAATCTAAATTCAACACACAATATTGAGGTTTAAGATGTAATTGGATTGCACCATATTTGCATCTATATAAATGGTTATTGTTGTAACTAAAATATAACAATTAATAATTAAATATAGATTCATTAAATAATGTAAATGATATTAAAAAGTTAATATAAACTTAATGTTTTACTCAAAAACTTTTAATTTCATCAGGTAATAATTATCCTTAAGTTTATAAATTATGATATTTAAAATATTTATTCTTATATTTTTAAAGAACTCATTAAAAAATAAAATATAAATATTTAGATATAATCAAATAAAGAGATGATAGTAGATTTAGCAGAAAAGGGAGGACTAGTTTAAATTAGAGTCTATTAAATAGATTAATAAATATAACTAGAGTGAAGAAAAAGAAGAATAATATTAATGAGCCAAGCCAAATTGAGAATCCAAACCAAACTTGAAATTTAGGCTGGGTCCCAATTCATAAGTCCTTAAATACGAATTGGGCCAGTTCTAATCCATAAGTCTTTGAATACAAATTTGTTTCTTTTCTCCTATTATTTCCAAAGGAAACTCAAGAATATTTTAATATTTATCATAATTAAAATATTTATACTTTCTTTTTTATTATAAAATAATTGATTGATGTAGCTTAAAGGAGATACAATGATTGGCATAAATATTAATTAACCTACTATTTAATATTTACTATAGCCAAGGATATCTAAATATTATTTTATATAACATAATATTATCACTATTATAGGACAAGAAAATAAAAATATGCTTGGCAATCACTTATTAGTTAATGAATTTATTATTTTTTAATATTCATAATCTTAATATTTATTATAGCAACAAACTATTAAAATAATAATTTTTCAATAAAATAAAATTATTATTTTCCTACCTCAAAGAATAGTAATAATATGTTGATATTCGATCAAAATTATCCTTTTATTTTAGTTTCTCAATCAAGCAACAATAGATTCTAATCAGCTTTATTTGATTCATAAAATATCAAAAATATAAACACTTACAAACAAACTACCCTCCTATCAATGGGCATCTTGGTTGAATTCGTGCTTTAATATTCGTGCTTCCAAGGTCTCTGGCGCTGGTTTTCTCCGTGCTTTAAGATTCGGGATCCGACGTTGTCGTTCTTGATTCTCCGGCAATCTGAGTCTTCTTGGCTTCTCCAGCTCACTGTGTGTTCCGTCCGGCTTCCTCTCTTCTCCCATGGCGTCTGATTCGGGTGTAGGTGGCCGGAGTTCGGGAAGAGGGTTTCGGCGGAGGGGTTTCAGTGGGTCTCGTCTGCTCCCTCGCCGGCGGTTGTGGCGAGGCTCGAGGACTCTTTCCCTGAGGTGGTCTGCATCCCTGCGGCGGAGCTGGAAGCAGAGGTGGCTTGCTGGCAGAACACTGCCATTCTCGCTCGGACGTACAATAAATGGATTCCGCCTGAAGCAGTGATCAGAGAATTCAGAAGAGCCGGCATTCCTGGTGAGATTGTTCCTCTCAGTCTGGCATATAGATGCCATATTTTCCGGTTTGCCTCCCTGGAAGCTAGGAACTTGGCTCTGCATCGGCCCTGGGTGGTGAACGGTCAGTTGGTTGGAACAGAGGCCTGGCGAGCGGAGTTCATCCCTGCTGAAGATTCGATCCCTACTGCCATGGTATGGGTTCGATTGCCTAATTTACCTCTTGAATTTTGGAAGGAGGCCTTCATCAGAGCGATTCTGGAACCTGCTGGTGAATTTGTCTGTGTTGATGCTGCGACGAAGGCGATGAACAGAGGGGGCTTCGCGCGGGCTTGTCTGAGGATCGATCTTCGTCGCCCTCTTCGCCCAGGAGTCCGCGTTCAGGGGAGCTATCTTCCATTCTGGCAGCAAATCAGTTATGAAAGCTTGGAAGGAGTGTGCCTCCGTTGTGGTTCTCTTCATCTGGGGGTCCCCTTCTTGCATCCGGAGACTTCTATAGACGGCGACTCCGATGCGGTTCAAGCTTTTGGGCCTTGGTTGGTTGCAGTCCGTCAGCGGAAGGCAGCTCCTGGTCCTCTGATGGTTGACAAGGGCAAGACTCAGGTGAGATCCTCTTTGGCTCCCTCAGCCTCTTCCCCTGCTTCTCCCAAGGGAATCGATGGCTTCCGTGCGGGTAATAGTCGGCCTGACGCTTGGATTTCTCCGGTGAAGACGGTTCGCCGGAGACCTTCACCGGCGACGAAGAAAGCTTCAGGCTTGGCTAAGGGAAGGCTGTGTCAGTGATGGAAACGGAGGCCCTTGTTTCTGAGAAGGATGGCGTGCCGATGCTTAATGGGCGTGCCGGCACTGTTCATTCTGAACATTCCAAAATGGAGGCTGAAATGGGTGATATTTTGGGTGGTGGAGAGGTTATTTCTGAACTTTCAGCTAATCCATTCGCTGCTCTAGCATCGGCTGCTGGTGGAGAGGTCCAGTTGGGAAGTAAGGATGCCTATCCAGCTCCTCTCAAGCGAGCAAGATCGGAGGTATCGCTGCCACCAAGATCTATTTCTAAGTTGGATAAGCATAAAGGTAAAGGGAAGGTTCATTCTGCCAGGAGTGTGGGGGTGTCCAGAAGCTCTCCTTCCCAGGCGAATCAGCCTCCTTGCAGTCAGGATGGTCCCCAGGTTCTGGTGGTGTCACATTCAGAAGGGGGAGATGGATTTACTTTGATTGATGCTGTCTGTACTCAGGGTCCCCAGGCTGATGAGGAAGGTATTGCAGGGGAGGGCCAATCGGCCTCTTCTTCTTTATTGTCTCCAGTAGTCACTTTATAGGATGGGGATATTGTAGATTGTGTTATGAAGGAGGACCAGGGAAGGGTCCCAGTTTCCTCCACCTTGTAAATGAAGATTCTAGTATGGAATGTACGAGGAGCTCGAAAGCCTTCTTTTCGCTCCTCGTTTAGTAGATTATTGCTGTTACATAAATTTGATATTTGTATTCTCTTAGAAACCAGGTTGTCGGGTGATAGTCTTGCTCGATTTCGTAGACAGATTGCCCGATCCTGGTCTTCTTATGCTGTGGAGGCTGAAGGTTTGGCGGGAGGCATGCTGGCTATCTGGCGTGATGCTGCTGTTACGATTGATGCTTCTCATCAATGTAACCAGCTTATTAGCCTTGTTGTTACTGAGGGGACTTCTGATCCTTGGCTTCTATTAGCAGCTTATGCTAGTACGGACTATCGGGTGAGAAGGGTTCTCTGGTCGAGCTGCTCTCGCTCCTTGCTCAGGGGTTTCCGACTATTGTTGCGGGGGATTTCAACTGTATCACTGAGGCTAAAGAGAAACGTGGTGGTCGTCGAGTTACTGGCTCAGCTGATATTTGGAATTCAGAACCTTTATTGCTTCCTCTGGATTGATGGATTTGGGATTTGGGGGGCCACAATTCACTTGGTGTAACAATCGCCAGGGGTCGGCCCGGGTCTGGAAAGACTTGACAGAGCTATGGCTAATCCTCAGTGGCTCCAGAGGTTCTCGATGGTATCTGTCTCTCACCTGCCTCGGATTGCTTCTGATCACTGCCCGATTATGATTTCCACTGAGGTTGATCAGCTTATGCGGAAACAGTTTAGGTTTGAGAAGTTCTGGACAGGCTATCCTGGTGCTCGTTCCATCATTTCTCAGATCTGGCATACTCCAGTTAGGGGTAATGCTGTTTACCGGCTTTCTCGCCGTCTAAGGATGGCAAGGCATCGGCTGTCCAGATGGAACAGAATGGAGGTGGGGGATCTGGTCAGACAAGTTGAAAGTGTTGAAGAGAACATCACTATCTTACAGACTAAGGAGGATCAGGATGGCTTTCTGGTTGATTCGATATGTCGGTGTTGAGGGAGCTGCTTGCTCGTCATCACTCCCTTCTCCGTCAGCAGGAGATGTACTGGTGGCAGCGGTCTAGGGTCCAATGGATTTGTGATGGGGATCGCAACACCAGATTCTTTCATCAGGCTACCCTAAAGAGGCGGGCTGGTAATAGGGTTCGGAGGTTAGTTGATGATGAGGGGAATGTTCGGGAGGATTTCCACTCTATCCGGGATCTTCTTCTTCATTTCTTCCAGTCTAGATGGACGGAGTCTTCAGGTGTTGGTGGTCCGGTTGTTCAAGTTCCGGAGGCCAGGAAGGTCTCCTCTGTGGATAATGACATGCTTATTCGGACGATTTCTGCTGATGAGGTTAGGGAGGCCCTTTGGGAGCTTGGTCCGGATAAGGCCCCTGGACCTGATGGGTTCCCGCCATTCTTCTTTCGTCACTATTGGGACATTATCGGACAGGAGGTTGTTCAGGCCATCCTGGATGTTTTCCATGCTAGACATATTCCTTTAGATTGGAATCAGACTTATATCTCCTTGGTGCCAAAGCGTGTGGATGCTTCCCTCCCGCAGCACTTTCGGCCGATTAGTCTTTGCACTACATTGTACAAGGTCTGTGCTCGTCTTTAGCTAGCCGCCTTGCTGTGGTGATCCCTCGCCTCATCTCTGTGGAGCAGGGGCATTTATCAGAGGACGGTCTATTTCTGATAACGTCCTTATAGCCCAGGAGTTTATGTATGACCTACAGCGTGCCCCGGTCAGCCGATGTCTTATGGCAGTTAAGCTTGATATGGAGCGTGCTTATGATCGTATGTGCTGGGCCTTCTTGTATCGCACTCTTTTGGAGTTTGGGTTTGATGGTCTGTTTATTGAATGGATTATGGCCTGTATTGAAAGGCCCTCTTTTTCTCTGATCGTCAACGGTAGCCCGTCTGAGTTCTTTCGATCCTCTGTGGGTCTTAGACAAGGCTGCCCTTTATCTCCATTGTTGTTTATCTTGGCTGCGGATGATCTTTCTCGTGCTTTATGTCAGGCTCAGATTGATCGTCGGATCACTCCCTTTATGGCTGAGTCGGAGGGGCCCTCCGTTTCTCACCTACTTTTTGCAGATGACTGTATTCTGTTGGGCAGGGCCTCTATTGATGATGCTGCGTCATTTCATACTATTATCCAGAGCTATTGTCAGGCCTCGGGTCAAAAGGTCAATTTTCTCAAATCCTCTATATGTTTCAGCCCGAAGACTCCCAGGACCACCAGAGAAGTTATTATTCAGCTGTCAGGTATTACTGCTCAGGCGGATAAGCTTATGTATTTGGGGATTCCCATAACTGGGAGACGTCCCCGATGTTCTGATTATGCAGCGATTGAGAGGCAGGTTCGTCAGCGCATAGAGAGCTGGCAGGTCACTAATCTCTCGATGATGGCCAGGGTCATTATTATTCGCTCGGTTCTGTCCTCTCTTCCCTTGTATCTTATGTCGAGTGCTGCTATTCCTATTACCTGCCTGAAGAGGATTGAAAAATGCTTTCGTGACTTTCTGTGGGCTTCTATGCAAGGAGGTCACGGGATGCATCTTTTATCTTGGGATATGGTCTGTATGCCTATCCAAGAGGGTGGTCTTGGCATTCAGTCTCTTATTACTCGTCGAGAGGCCCTTCTTGCTAGACATGCTTCGAGATTCCTTATGGAGCCGCATTGCCTCTGGAGTTCGCTGATGCGCTCGAGGTATGGTGATTGGTCGTCTGACTCGTCTATTTCTCCGCCTCGTGGTTGTTCCTCCTTCTGGAAGGCGGTTTGTCATTATGGCCAGACTATTTTGGAGCATACATCGTGGATGATTGGAGATGGCTCATCGATCGATGTTGTCCAGGATTCATGGTTTGCTGAGCTTCCTCTTTCTAGGTGGCCATCCTTCATCAGCATTGATGTCCCATCTAACTTAAGGGTTAAGGATTTGATCTCCTCTGATCCCCCAGCTTGGCATATCCCATTGGTGACCAGCTTCTTTGGATTGGATCTCTCTCGTCGGATTGTCTCGATGCCTCTTATCTCTGAACACTCTTCGGACACCAGGATCTGGCAGAGAACTTGTCTTTCTAAGGCCCCTCTAGGGATCTGGTCAACTTGTTTAGGCCTCAGTCCCAGCGTTCGGTTAACGCAGCTTGGATTTGGAAGCTTCCTATTATCCCCAGGGTTCAGCTGTTCATTTGGAAGCTCTTGTGGGACTGTCTCCCTACTTGTGGTCTTCTTTCGCGTAGGGGCTTATCTATTCAGCCGACCTGTCCTTTATGCTTTCTGGAGGAGGAATCTTCTGATCATGCTATCTTTGGCTGCCCCAGAGCTAGACAGGTTTGGATCATGATAGGTTACATTAGAAGCCAGGATGACTTGGGCTCTCATCATTCTTCCTTTCTCTCTGATCTCCGGGAGTGCTCCATTCAGAAGAAAGGTTTGTGGGCGACTACGGCGTACCAGATCTGGCTGTCCAGGAATCTGTTCATCTTTACTGGAGAAAATCTTTCCACTCTTAGCATTGTGAGGAAGATTAGACTCTTGATGGCGGACTATGCCCGTGTTGGCTTTGACACCTTTGGCCTCTGGGGTTCCCCTGCTGCTTCGGCAGCGAACCGGCAAACGGTTTTCATTTCTTGGGAACCCCCTCCTCCAGGGGTGGTCAAACTCAACTTTGACGGGAGTGTCCGTGGTAGAGCTGCTGGATCTGGTTTTGTTATCCGCGGTACTCATGGTGGTTTATTGGCAGCTGGAGGATTTGGCTCTCTTGACTCCTCTGTCCCATGTCTGAGCTCATGCGGCCTGGGTGGGTATTTCCTTTGCTGTTCTACTCTTCATGTTCAGAGGCTCTTCATCGAGGGTGATTCCATGACGGTCATCTCTTGGTTGAAGAAGAAGACTTGCCCTTCTGGTCATACCAATCCGATCCTTAGGGATATTAGGTCTATGCTGCGGGATGTGGATAGTGTCCAGATCCGCCATATCTTCCGGGAGGCCAATGCGGCGGCGGACTGGGTTGCATCCTTTGTGGCCCAGCATGCTGGGTCGTGGACGTGGAGGGTTGGCGATCCCTGCCCTATTCCTTTGAAGCAAATTTTGTATTCGGATCTTTCTGGGCTGACTTGCACTAGATGAGTGTGATCGCCCGCTTATACCAAAAAAAAAAAAAAATTACCCTCCTTAATTATGCTATTTCTTTCTGCAAGCGCCATCAAGATGTCCCCCATCCCATCAAAATATATTCCTGGCCTCGTTCGTTTGTTGGATCTTTCGGGAACGCCACCGCAGTAATAAGACGACCGTGCCAGCGAGGACTCCTCGTCTCGCTTCCAACCTATATCTCACCTACCCCTGGTCTTCGCCTTTGAGTGCCGCAAGATTTTTTTGCATCCACGATGATGGAATGCCGATTTATTTATTTATAAAAATATATTTTTGATCCTCAAACTTTTGCTTAACATTTATGCTTTATTTTGTTAAATTTATTAATATTATATTTTTGATGTATCGTTGTATCGACTCAGCAGCTGTTTGTATTAATTATTTATCAATTTAACAATAATAATAGTTGATTATAAAATAATTAAACATTTTAACAATTAGTTACGGCTAAATGATCATCAATCATACAACAACTACAAGTCTCACCTCCAAGCTTAAATCAAATAGACCATGTAGCCTAAGTCAAGATCTTGATCCTAACGGGCGTTTGGTAAGAGATAATTTATTTAGGTTACCATGTTTTGGTATATTTTTTGAATAGTAATCTATTTTGTAATGGTAATCTGGATTACTACTTGATAGGTAATCCAGATTACCTCAGGAAAAGGTGGCTATCCACATTACCAGTTATATTGTAATCCAATAAGTTTTTTTTGATAAAATTGCCCTTGCCTCTTATGTAAAAATAAATTATTCCTTTCTCTAAATAATTAAATTAATTAAAAAATAATAAAAAAATTAAAATTAATTTTAAAAATTAAATTAATTTTAAAAATTAATTTTTTAAAATTTTTAAAATAAGTTTTAATTTTTTAAATTAATTTTTTAAATTAATTTTTACATTTTATTTTTAAATATTAAATTAATTAATTAAATTAATATAATTTTAATTTTAAAAAATTAATTTTTAAATTTTATTTTTTAAAAATTTTATTAAATTATTTATTAATTAAATTAAATAAAATTATTAATTAATTATTTTTTAATTAATTTTTTTTAATTAATTAGTTTTTAAAAATTATTTTTTAATTAATTTAATATTTAATTTTAAAAATATTTTTTAAATTTTTAATTAATTTTTTTATTTTTTTTAAAATCAAAATATTTTAAATTTAATTTTAAAAATTTTTTTTTTTAAAATTTTTATTTTTTTTTTTTTTTTTTTTTTACATAAAATTATTTTAATTAAATTAATTAAACAATTAATTATTTTTATTTTTTAATTAATTTTATTTTTTAATTAATTTAATTTTTTAAAAAATAATTTTTAATTAATTTAATATTAATTTTAAAAAATTTTTTAATTAATTTTTTTAATTAATTTTTTTTTTTTAAATATTAAATTAATTAAATTAATTAATTAATTAATCAGAGAGAGCTCGAATAGAGTAGCTGCATACCAGCAAAGTGTGGCTCATTACCACGCCTCAGAGTCAAAGGAAAATCTTTCTCGCCCGGCGACCTCGTCCTCCAAAAAGCGTCCGTTTCCAAACCGCTGGAGCAAGGAAAGCTATCGCCAAATTGGAAAGGCCCTTATCAAGTGGCAAAAGTCGTCGGACCCAGCACCTACAAGCTCCAGGATTTGGACGGGAAATTTGTTCCTCGGACGTGGAGTACGCTCTCTATAGACTTGCCCCGTTTACCGCTTTGGCATCTTGTTTCTATTCTCCGTGGCATGACCGCTATAGTCGTTTTTTTCTGAAAGGTCGTAATAGAAAACTGATGTTGCTTACGCATCCATTCTCGGTACAACCGAGCTATCTCTCGAGCCAAATCTCCGAACCTCGGCAGGGCCGAGCCTCGAATCAAATCTCCGTACCTCGGCAGGGCCGAGCCTTGAATCAAATCTCGTACCTAGGCAGGGCCGAGCATCAAATCTCTGAACCTCGGCAAGGCCGAGCCTCAAGTCAAATCTCCGAACCTCGGCAGGGCCGAGCCTCGAATCAAATCTCCGTACCTCGGCAGGGCTGAGCCTTGAATCCAATCTCGTACCTTGGCAGGGCCGAGCATCAAATCTCCGAACCTCGGCAGGGCCGAGCCTCGAGTCAAATATCCGAACCTCGGTAGGGCCGAGCCTCGAATCAAATCTCCGAACCTTGGCAGGGCCGAGCCTCAAATCAAATCTCCGTACCTTGGCAAGGCCAAGTAAAATATCAAGAAACTTCGTTCGGATTCGGGCAGCTTACAAGCCCCGGCCGGACCGAGTGGTCTCCAAAACTTCGTTCGGATTCGGGCAGATTACAAGCCCCGGCCGGACCAAGTAGTCTCCAAAACTTCATTCGAATTCGGGCAGCTTACAAGCCCCGGCCGGACCGAGTGGTCTCCAAAACTTCGTTCGGATTCGGGTAGCTTACAAGGCCCGGCTGGACCGAGTGGTCTCCAAAACTTCGTTCGGATTCGGACAGCTTACAAGCCCTGGCCGGACCAAGTGGTCTCCAAAACTTCGTTCGGATTGGGCAGCTTACAAGCCCCGGCCGGTACCAAAGAATAAAAGCATCGGCCAAAGCCGAAGTGCATCTCCATTCCTTTTTAAAAGCCTCGGCCAGAGCCGAAGAGCATCACTTATCAAAAATCTTGGCCAAGGCCGAATGATAAGAACAAACATCAAGAAATAACAACGGACACTAAAGTTACAGAAATCTTCTTTTTCATTCATCACAAAAAGGGCGAAAAAGAAAGAAAAGATACATGAGCCCTCACTGGGCCTTATCATCTTCTCCGGGAGCCGTCGAACCCTCCCCCACGCCGAGCTGACTCGGCGACCTTTCGTCGAAGGGATGCTACTTCCCCCTCCAGCCGATCGTTGGCGCGGCGAAGGAGCTCGACTTCCCTCATAGAAACGGCCAGATATTGTTCGGTCGCCTTCTGGAGCCGCTCGTGATCCGCAAACATTGACGCCAAGGCCTCCCCGTCGACGGTCACCATAACGCGGCTCCCCTGGGACCCCTCACGGCCATTAGCCCGCTATTCGGCGCCACAGTTGATCGCCCCCACCTCCAGACGCCATCTCAGAACCCAGGAACTCTTGGGATATCGGCTGAAGAGATGACTAATAGAGGCATCCTTCTCATCCGTATTTAAACTACTCCTGGTGAATATTTTGATCGTTCGAGCCATTAATCTCAGCACGTGAAAAAACGCCACGCGCCACCACCTCAGTGGGCGTTCGCAGGAAACGAAGAGTCCCGCCCCTCGTCGGAGAGGATCATTAATAACGCTGAGGCGCTCAAGGAGCTCCCTTCTCGGGACTAGACTCCCTCTGATCTGCCGAATCATTTTCGAAGTAAATATCCTCGAAAATCTGCCAGACTTCCTCGAATCAGGCGTCCTAGAAAAAATGCGAAGGAAAGAATGTACCAGTGGCCAACACTTGAGCAACATAGTTCGCCCTCTCTATGTGGCCGATTTACAGGCTCCAGGTGCCCCCTCCATCGCTCGGGTAGCCTCCATCCTCTTTGGTCGTCCGCACCTGAATCCACAGTTGCAGTAAGGACCAAGTAAACTATCAAAAATCCTCGGCAACGACCGAGCGATATTCTGAATCCTCGGCAACAACCGAGCGATATTCCAAAGCCTCGGCTACAACCGAGTGATTACCTGAAACCTCGGCCGAATCAAATGGCATACTCTTAAAAAGTTATCTAAAGCTCTGGTCTAGACGAGTAATCTCTCAAACTCTCTGACGCAACTAAGCCGTCCTATGATACTTCGGCAGAAGTAAGCAACCTTCTTCTACTCGACCGAAAAGACATACAAGCTATCCCTTTCTAAAGAAATACCTGCTTCATTCTACAAATGGGATCATTGTTGCCGCATGAGCCCCCAGGACCGCCCAGGTCCACCTCTGACCCGAACAGGGACAAACGCTTTCCTCCACTGAGGACCGAAATATGCCATGACCCAAAAACATGATATGGGAGTAGTAACTCTCAAGCACAATCACATCGGAAAAGAAGCAGGTGCTAAAAGAAGAAAGAATAAAAGCTTCTTTATTTCTTTACCAATGAAAGGGATTACAACCTCCAAAGAGGCATTACAAGTGCATCATAGCACAAGAAAAAAGACGAACAAATGGCTCAGCCTAACTATTGCGACCAGCTTCGGTTAATAATAATATCTTGGCGTCCGACCCAAGATATCAGAGAAATTAGAATGAGTGGATGAGCCCTATTGAGAAAGGCAACCCATCCACCGATCCCTCGGACGGATATGTTGGATACCGAAGCAAGGATGCTTCCCCCCGGGTGGAATGCTGGGCTGCAGGTCGGCCCGATTGAGAGAGACAGGGGACCATCAGCCCCACACTGCTCTCAACTCCGTCTTCACATGGCGAAAGATTCCCCACGCGGAGGGGCTAAACATCCAGCCCGAGGGAGAAGGAAAAGTCCGCGCATGCTATGGGGGTACATGTGCACTTTCTACCCTGCGACCCCCATAGCAAACTACAAAGGACACACAGGAAGTGCGTATGTGCGCTCTCCATATGATCCCTGCGGACCTCCTGTGCGCTCTCCATATGATCTCCGAAACTCCTCTCTAGAGGATGAGTTGCTCTTCAGCGACTCCTTCATCACCCCAGCTATCCGGGGGAAGACGACTTGCAAAAGGAAAACTCAGTCCCCCCACTCTCAGCCCAAGGGACACAGGCATCATGAAAACTCTCACAACTCACAGAGAAGAAAACCTTGGACGATGGCCTAAAACGGCCCTCTCCTCCCGTTTTATAGGCAAACGAACCGGGAGCAACCATCAGAGCGAAAAGCCCCGAGATTCAAAACGCCCTACCCACACGGCCACGTGGTCTCCAAAGATGAAAAGAGCGCTCTTCAATGCGTGCCAAACGTGTCGCCCGAGCTATGACGCAGGCCAAAAGATTTTCCTGATCTCAAATCGAGAGCCTTAAATGCAGGGGATCGCCCACTGATCCTTGAGATACAGGCAGGCCTGAAAAATCCCAGCAAAAACGACGCCTTCCAATGGCAAGTCAGCATCTATGTCGTACCTTGAAAAAGATCGACGGGATAAACGACCCTAGAAAATACAGAGGCAACCTTTTACAGGTTACAGGGCCGTATTATTCATTTCGGCAAAAAGAAGATCAGCTCGCTTTGGAAAAGACAAGATGCTGGCAGAATAATAAAAAGGCGCAGAAGCCAAGTACTCTTCAATAAAGGCGCTTCGATATCCTCCACTCCGGCCCAACTGCCTGTTATGTCTCGGCATAAACCGAGACATTGCCTATGCTCCCGCTTAAAGCCAAAACTGCCTATATACATTGGAATAAACCAAAGTATCTCTTCAGTACAGCATAACTGAACATTATCTTTCGCTTTGATCCGGACTGAGATAGTCGCCGATGCCTCAACAAGAACGAAGCACTCTTTATACTTCGGCCAAACCGCGGGTACATTGCACCCCGGCTAGAACTTGCGAAGTTCCCTTTACCTCGGCCAAAGCGTGCCGATTTCTTTGCTTCGGACAAACTAAGCTATCCCGATACCTCGGCCTCGACCGAAATATTTGCTTAAGTCCAAGCCAACCAGCCCAAGATAGCGAATGAGTCATAATTCATTCCCAGCCATAAGAAAACTTGGGGTAGAAGATCAGCCAAAAGAGGCGATTAAGCAGATGAAGACAAAAGACCCATTCATTGAAAATTTTGACCGAATTACATATCTGAAAAACAAAAGCACATGAATGATCCTCAAGGATCAGGAGTTGGATCAGTTCCAGCAGTGCCCTCAACAACACTCGAAGAGGCTCGGCTCACTTTGCCCACTTCAAAAGTCGTCGTTCCTTCGGCGGCAGGCTTGAAGTGTCCCTCAGAAGCTGTAGCCTCACTTGAACCCAAGATAGCATCCAGGTCGACATCTGAGACATCGTCATATTCGTCTTCTTCAGCCCCCGGGGTACAGGCCTCACAAGCCTCAACGTCCAGGAAAGAGAGATCCCACTCTGGATGCTCCCGGGCTATCTTAGTTCGGGTCTCCTCCTCGCCGAGCTGGAAAGCCTCGGCACAGGTCACATCCT
>UESW01003957.1:1133386-1246838 GCA_900491605.1 Calamus simplicifolius | reverse complement strand
TATAAAATGATATCTAATTTCTATGTGTTTTGTTCTTGAATGTTGAATTGGATTTTTAGTTAGATTGATTGCACTTGTATTATCACATCTTATAGGTGTTTTATCAAGTGTGATACCATAGTCTTCAAGTTGTCGCTTAATCCATAGGATTTGAGCACAGCAACTTCCAGCTGCAACATATTCAGCTTCAGTAGTTGATAATGCAACTGAATTTTGCTTTTTGCTAAACCATGAGATTAAGTTACTTCCTAAGAATTGGCATGCACCACTTGTGCTTTTTCTATCTAACTTACATCCAGCATAATCAGAATCAGAATATGCAATTAGTTTAATGTTGAGTCTCTAGAATACCATAAACCTACATTTTTTGTTCCACTTAAGTATCTTAGTATTCTTTTAACAGCAATTAAATGTGATTCTTTAGGTTCTGATTGAAATCTAGCACATAAACAAACAGAAACATTATATCTGGTCTACTTGCAGTTAAGTAAAGTAGGGATCCGATTATACCTCGATAATATTTTGATCAACCTTCTTACCTTCTTCATCTTTGTCCAGCTTGCATGAAGGACTCATTGGTGTTCCGAGGGGTTTCATTGATTCCATACCAAACTTTTTAGAATTCTCTTGTGTACTTTGTTTGGTTGATAAAGATTCCCTCTTTGCTTTGTTTGATTTGGAGTCCAAGGAAGAAGTTGAGTTCTCCCATCATGCTCATTTCAAATTCTCCCTGCATTAACTTAGCAAATTCTTGACATAGAAGATTGTTAGTAGCACCAAAAATAATGTCATCAACATATATTTGAACTACAAGTAAATCTTTACTTTTTCTTTTCAAAAATAATGTTTTATCAACATTTCCTCTTGTAAAATCATTTTCAATTAAGAATTTACTTAATCTATCATACCAAGCTCTAGGTGCTTGTTTCAAACCATATAAAGCTTTGTGCAATTTAAAAACGTGATTTGAAAATTCATGATCTTCAAAACCTGGTGGTTGTTCTACATAACTTCTTCATTTATAAATCCATTTAAAAATGCACTTTTACATCCATTTGAAATAAGTTAAAATTCATGTGACATGCAAATGCAAGTAATAGTCTAATGGCTTCTAATCTAGCTACTGGTGCAAAGGTTTCATCAAAATCAATACCTTCTTCTTGATTATATCCTTTTGCAACTAATCTAGCTTTGTTTCTAATTACTATGCCATTTTCATCTAGTTTATTTCTAAAAACCCATTTTGATCCTATAACTGAATGATTTTTAGGTCTTTCACTAATGTCCATACATTATTTCTAGTAAATTGATTTAATTCTTCTTGCATTGCTAACATCCAATTATTATCTTTTTCAGCTTCTTCAATAGTTTTAGGTTCAATTTGTGATACAAATGCAAGATGATTACTAATATTTCTCATAGATGATCTAGTTTTATTCCTTGAGATGGATCACCTATAATCAATTCCTTGGGATGACTATAAGCATATCTCCAATCTCTTGGAAGATCTATATCATTATGATTAGTATTAGTATCATCCTTAGGTGAATCATTATCTTTAGCTTCTTGCTCATGATCTGAAGATACATCAATATTAAGTTTTTCAAGATCTTTTTCAATTATGTTTGTATCTTCCTCATCATCAATTTTCAGAACTAGTTGCTAAAGATTCATCAAAAACTACATGAATGGATTCTTCAACAACTAAGGTTTTCTTGTTAAATACTCTATATGCTTTACTAGTTGTTGAATATCCTAAGAATATTCCTTCATCAGATTTAGCATCAAATTTTCCTAAATTATTTTTACCATTATTATGAATAAAACATTTACAACCAAATGCATGAAAGTATTTTATATTGGTTTTCTTTCATTGCCATAATTCATAAGGTGTTTTCTTTAAGATTGGTCTTATTAGGGCTCTATTTAAGATGTAACATGCTGTGTTAATAGCTTCCGCCCAAAAGTACTTTGGTAGGTTACTTTCACATAGCATGGTACGGGCCATGTCTTCTAGAGTCCTATTTTTCCTTTCAACTACACCATTTTGTTGTGGGGTCCTAGGTGCAGAAAAATTATGATTAATACCATTTTCAGCACAAAAACTTTCAAATAAGTGATTTTCAAATTCAGTTCCATGATCACTTCTTAGAGACACTATGGTAGTGTTTTTCTCATTTGTGACTTTCTTGAAGAATTTCAGGAATATCGAGAAAGTCTCATCTTTGTGAGCTAAAAACATTACCCAAGTGTATCTAGAGTAATCATCTACAATCACAAGACCATATTTCTTTCCTCCTAGACTTGTGGTTCTAGTTGGTCCAAAAAGGTCCATGTGAAGTAGCTCTAATGGCCTAGAAGTTGAAACAACATTTTTAGATTTGAAAGAACTTCTAGTTTGTTTTCCAAATTGACATGCATCACATATTTTGTTATTTTCAAAATCTATTTTAGGTAGCCCTTTAACTAAATCCATTTTAATTAGTTTTGAAATAGGTGTGTGCTTGCATGACCTAATCTACGATGCCACAACCAACCAATTTCATTCATATTAGCATTATCAGCAATTAAGCAATGATCACTCAAGATAATTTGTCTAGATCAACCAAGTAAACATTGCCATGTCTATAACCAGTAAAACAATGCTATTATCAATGGAATTAGTACTGTGCATAAAGAAGATTTCAAATGATACTTTAAAGTTTTGCACATATTGGCTTATACTAATTAAGTTATGCTTCAAACCATCAACATAAAGTACATTATCAATAAATGTGGATGGAGTTATACGAACTTTACCAAGGCCCATAATTTGACCTTTACCATTATCGCCAAACGTAACAACTCCTCCTTTCTTTTCTTCAAGGGTGATGAATTCTTCTTTGTCACCCGTCATATGTCTTGAGCAGCCACTATCAAGATACCACTTTCTCTTTGATCTTTTGGCCACAAGACATTCCTGCAATAAATCAAACTTTATGTTTAGGTACCCAAGCTTTCTTGGGTCCTTCATGGTTAGTAGCAACAAAATTGTTCCTTTCGGAACCCATATTTTCTTCCTTTAACATTTAATTTTATTAGGTTTTTGTTTTACATTCAAATGATTTATGTCCTTTTTGATTACATTTAAAACAAGTATATTACTTTGGTAGCACGTTACAAAAATATTTTTCAAAGATTTTTGTTTTCTAATGTGTTATACCCTAATCCAGCTTTGTCAAAAACTGCTTTTTGACTATCTAAAATCATGTTTAGTTTAGTTGAGCTTAAGTAATTTATCAACAATATCTTTATATTTTTTAACTTCTTTCTTTAGAGAATTTTCTTTGCTGTTCATTTTCAAAGAGAGTTTATTTGCTTTTTCAAATCTTTTGTTAGATTTTCATTTTCAGATTTTAATTAATTTCTGATAAATCATTCTTTTCTTTAAGATTTTCCTTTTCTTTTAATTTTAAAAGATTTCATTTTTCTCTTTAATTAAGTTTAAGTTTTCATTTTCAAGATTTATATTTCTTTTTCAAAATTTAAAATCATCACAAGTTCATTGAAAGCTTCAAATATTCATCAAAAGCAAATTCATCACAGGGGTTTTCGGAACTTACCTCATCGTCGTCCGCCATAAAACAAATTTGGCAACTTCTTTTTGTTCTTCTTCTTCGGAAGAAGATTCTCACTGTCACTCCAAGTTGCCATAGCCTTCTTTTTCTTGTAGGCTTTCTTCAATTAGGACATCATATCTAAAGTGCCCCGGTTTTTACATTCATAACAATCAAGGGGTCTTTCTCTTTGTCCTTGTCCTTTCTTTTTCCTTTTCTCCTTCCATCTTTTTCCAAATTTTTTTTGGAAGGGTTTCTTTCTCCTCATAAATTTCTTAAATTTCTTGCTAAGAAGAGCAGTTCTTCATCATCATCATCATCATCGCTGCTGCTCTCTTCAACTTTTGCAGCTTTGAGGGCAATTGTTTCTTCTTTTTGTGTCCTCCTCACATGCTGCTTCATTGTCAGCTCATGGGTCATAAGGATCCTAGAAGCTCCTCTAAAGGTAAGTGTTGAGGTCCTTTGGCTTCTTGGATGGCTGTCATTTTGGCTTCCCATGATCTTGGTAATGACCTAAGAATTTTGCGAACAAGTTCAGCATTAGTATATGTTTTACCAAGACTTTTAAACCATTCACAATATCAGTAAATCTAGTGTACATGCATGTGATGGTTTCAGATTGTTCCATGCTAAACAATTCATATTTATGAACAAGAATATTAATTTTGATTCTTTAACTTGGTTGGTTCCCTCATGGGTAACCTCTAATCTATCCCAAATCTCTTTGCGGAATTACATGTGAGATTCGATTAAATTCATTAGCATCTAAGGAACAATATAAACATTCATGGCTTTAGCATTAAGCTGTGCCATCTTCCTATCATTATCATTCCAATCCCTTTCGGGCTTAGGAACAATAGTGCCATCAATAAGTGTGTGGTGTACTAGGTCCATTAATTATAACACCCCAATTCATAATCAAGCTTGAATGAATATCCTCATTCTAGCTTTCCAATATGAATAGTTGGAACCATTAAATAAGGGAGGTCTATTCGTAGAATGACCTTCAGCAAAACTGATCCACTTGTGTTGCCATTTGGATCTTTAGCTCTTGATCGTGTGATCAAAATCTAAATGAGCACAAGCTCTGATACCAATTGTTGGCCCAGATGGCAACCCAAGAGGGGGGGGTGAATTGGGTTCTTTAAAAATTAAGCCTTTTAAATAATTTGCTATTGATGAGAGGATGCAACAATTAATTCAAGTTAAAGCAGATAGAAGAGAGAGATAAATAAGCACGGCAAACACAAAATTTTATAGTGGTTCGGTGTATCCAACACCTACGTCCACTCCCAAGATTCACTTGGGTCCACACTATAATCTCCTCGATTACAGCGAGTTGTTTTACAAGCTCACAACTCAAACTTGTTGTTTTCCGGGATCACAACGAACCCAGCCGGTTTTCACGGGCTCACCAGCACAAAACCCAACACACAAGCTAACCAGCTTGTACCGAGGTACACCTCCACTAGTTCAATCCCCTGATTGAACTAGAAACACAAGATAAAAATGTTTTAATACAAAAGCTCCTTTAGAGCAGATATTTCAAAATAAAAGCAAGGTTTAGAAGAGCCTGTTTAGATTTGATTTGAGTGCAGGCTTTTCTTCTTTTCTTCTTTTCAACTCCTTTGAAGTGTGGAATCGGGCCTCAGCTCAGATTCTTCACGGATTGAATGTTGGAGTTGATTTGAGCTTTTTCTTCCTTTCTTTGAATGTTGAAAATCTCTTGATTTGCTCTTGAATGGCTCTTGGATTTTCTTCTAGACTTTCTTGGATTGATGAACTTGAGCACAGATGAAGTCTCCTTTGATTTCACACTTTTCTTTCACTCTATTTTTGAATCTCGGATTTTTCAAATGACGCTCTGTTTTTCTTCTTTTTCTGAAAGATTTTTCTTTTTCTCTCTTGATTTGTATATTTTTTTTGATTTGAAAACGGCCTCTCTATTTATAGACTCTGCAAAATATAGTCGTTAGAACAAAGAAATCTAGCCGTTATTGAAAAATCTTACCGTTGACGCTGAGTTGGCATTCAGAAAAATCACCCAGATTTGTTGGAGTCGACTCCAGCTTTAGGCGAGTCGGCTCGAAGACGCGATACCAAAAATAGAAATATCAGAAAGTTAAGGGGTCGACTCAACAAAATAAGTGTCGACTCCTGACAGTCGGGGGTCGACTCATGAAAAGCAAGGGGTCGACTCGAGAAGTGCTCAGAAAAACAATTCTCTGGTGTCTGAGCGGAGTCGACTCACACAGTCATGGAGTCGGCTCGACAAAATCGGGGTCGACTCGAGAAATCACATGGGTCGACTCGAGACAAACAGACATCTCTGTATACTGAGTGGAGTCGACTCTGAAACTCTAGAGTCGGCTCCGGAACGTATCAAAAATCAGAGAATTTTTGATTGACTTTGAAATTCGTTCCAGATTCATTTTAAATCAATTTTTGACTTGAATACAATAAAATTGTCATTAGGAATCAATTCAAGAAATGTTCCAAAAACTCATTGATTGAGATATGAAGTATAAAAATTTCTTTTTGAAAGCTTAAACATGGAGCTTGAAGTTACTTTCAAATTGATTAAAGTCATACTTAACATACTCATTGATTATTCTAAATAAATTCATTGCTCATGTAAATAAATTCATTGCATCTTTTAATATACTCATGGCTTTTGGTAATCATCAAAATCAATAAGATTGGGGCAACAATTTCTCAACAATCTCCCCAACAAGCATGAGTTCGAGCAGCATATGTGAGGCCATCAGCAGGAGCTTGCAGACGTGCGAGATC
The DNA here is from genome assembly GCA_900491605.1 of Calamus simplicifolius. Lineage (NCBI taxonomy): Eukaryota > Viridiplantae > Streptophyta > Magnoliopsida > Arecales > Arecaceae > Calamus > Calamus simplicifolius. Next base: position 1,240,449 of record UESW01003957.1, on the reverse strand, counting down.
AGATGCGTCAGTTGCAGGATTGGTTAGCCGCATGTCGCAGGGTTTTCAGCCTCCACGTGATCGCGCGAATTCTTGATGTATTTTTTTTACTTTTTATATTTTGTACATGAAAACTTCAAAATTTTATATATAATTATTTTTAGAAATTGAATGATTATTGTTTGGATCAATATGAGTGAAGAATGTTTCGATCAATATTTAAAGTAACGAAATTGTATTAACCATTTTTTTTTAATAATTTATTTTAAAAAAATTAATTAGCGACGCATTAGCGACTGAAATTGCATCGCTAATATTTTCAAAATATTATTATAAATATTGCGACGCAATGACATGGCGTCGCAATATTTTTTTAAAAAAATTAATTAGCGACGCATTAGCGACTGAAATTGCATCGCTAATATATCTAAAATATATTATTATTAAATATTGCGACGCAACTAAATGCGTCACAATATTTAATAATAATAATTTAGAAATATTAGTGGCACAATTTAAGTCGCTAATGCGTCGCTAATTAAATTTTTTAAAAAATAAATAAATTAATTAGCGAAGCAATTGCGACGAGGTTTTCGTCGTAAATATTTTTAAAAAATTATTTTTTAAAATTAGCGACGCATGTATGTCGTGTCGCAATATTATGACGCATTTAATTGCATCGCAATATATTACGATGCATTTATTGTATCGCAGAGAGTCGCTCTTAAGCGACGCAATGCGACAAATTAAGATTGCGATGACATTCGTAGCGACGCCGCAATTGCGTCGCTATAGAGTGTTTAGCGACGCATTTGGGCATCGCTATATTTAAATTTTCTTGTGGTGATTCATTCATTGCTTGATCCTACTCTGATCCAATTTTATTTAGATAATGATTTTAGATCCGAACCTAACTTAGTTGCTCACCGGATCATATCGAATCTATAAAAAAAAAAATAGACCTAATGAATCAATTGATCTATTTAGGGTCAAGTATAATCTAATTCAACACACAATATTGAGGTTTAAGATGTAATTGGATTGCACCATATTTGCATATATATATATATATATATATATATATATATATGGTTATGTTTGTACTAAAATAATAATTAATAATTAATATGATTCATTAAATATGTAAATGATATTAAAAGTTAATATAAACTTAATGTTTTACTCAAAAACTTTTAATTTCATCGGGTAATAATTTTCCTTAAGTTTATAAATTATGATATTTAAAATATTTATTCTTATATTTTTAAAGAACCCATTAAAAAATAAAATATAAATATTTAGATATAATCAAATAAAGAGATGAGAGTAGATTTAGGAGAAAAGGGAGGACTAGTTTAAATTAGAGTCTATTAATAGATTAATAAATATAATTAGAGTGAAGAAAAAGAAGAATAATATAATGAGCCAAGCCAAATTGAGATCCAAACCGAACTTGAAATTTAGACCGGATCCCAATCCATAAGTCCTTAAATACGAATTGGGCCAGGTCTAATCCATAAGTCTTTGAATACAAATTTGTTTCTTTTCTCTATTATTTCCAAAGGAAACTCAAGAATATTTTAATATTTATCATAATTAAAAGATTTCATACTTTCTTTTTTATTATAACATAATAATTTGATTGATGTAGCTTAAGGAGATACAATGAGGCATAAATTATTAATTAATCTACTATTTAATATTGATAGCCAAGGATATCTAAAATATTATTTTATAACATAATATTATCACTATTAGGACAAGAAAAAAAAGCTGCTGGCATCACTATTAGTTAATGAATTTATTATTTTTTAATATTCATAATCTTAATATTTATATAGCAACAAACTATTAAATATAATTTTTCAATAAAATAAAATTATTATTTTCCTACCTCAAAGAATATAGTAATAATATGTTTGATATTCGATCAAAATTTAATCTTTTATTTTAGTTTCTCAACCAAGCAACAATAGATTCTAAATCAGCTTCATTTGATTCATAAAATATCAAAAATATAAACACTTAGAAACAAACTAACCTCCTTAATTATGCTGTTTCTTTCTGCAAGCGCCATCAAGACGTCCCCCATCGCATCGAATATATTCCTGGCCTCCTTCGTTCGTTGGATCTTGCGGGAACGGCACCACATTAAGACGGCCGTGCCAACGAGGATCCTTGTCTCGCTTCCATCCAATATCTCAGTCTCACCTACCCCTGACCTTTGCCTTTGAGTGCCGCAAGAATTTATTTATAAAAACATAATTTTGATCCTCAAACTTTTTTGCTTAACATTTATAATTTAATATTTATTATAGCCAAGAATATCTAAAATATTATTAATTAATCTATTATTTAATATTTACTATAGCCAAGGATATCTAAAATACTATTTTATATGACATAATATTATCACTATTATAGGACAAGAAAATAAAAATCTGCTTGGCAATCGCTTATTAGTTAATAAATTTATTATTTTTAATAATCAAACAAAAATAAAATATAAAACCCCGCTTTCTTTTTCATTTTTTATAAGACTTTTAAACAGTAAAAGTGTTTCACTCCAACTTTATCCCTTTTTTATTTAAAAATATTTTTTAAATTTCCTCTCTAACTTATAAATATAGTGTTATTTAATCTTTAATTATTTTCCATTTAATAAATAAGCTATATCTCTAAGTCATATAATTTTGATAAGTATATTTAGGCATGATAAATTATATCTACTAGCCAATTCATTAATATAAAATATTTTTATTTACTTTAGAAACATATAATTCTTTAAAATCATATAAAACACAAATCATGCAAGATATAAAATCTTAACTATTTAAATAATTTTTAAAATAAAATAAAATATTATTTTCCTACCTCAAAGAATATAGTAATAATATGTTTGATATTCAATCAAAATTTATTTTTTTATTTTAGTTTCTCAACCAAGCAACAACAGATTCTAAACTCAGACTTGCTTCATTTGATTCATAAAATATCAAAAATATAAACAGTTAGAAATAAACTACCCTTCTTAATTATGCTGTTCCTTTCTACAAACTGTTAGTTTTTCTCCATTAAGCGTATCGGTGTGATACAATTAAGGTGTTCCTATATTCTGATATTGAAGGATTGCGTGAATTCAAATTCAAAATTTGAATTCACAATTAAGATAAGAATCTCTCGACCATATCCGTTTAAAGGTGCCCTCTATGATGGACAGATAAGGCATTAAGAATTATAAAACGGGAACGTCCCTGCGCCTAATCTCATCGAGATACACCATCGCTGAGAGAGACCACAAGGTATGAAGATCCTTACTCTCATCTGGATCGTGGAGCAATGGCTGAAGGTATTCATCGATTTTGACTTGCTTTACTTTCATGATAATATATTGGTCCCATATTTTCGCATATCTGATAGGGATCAATATATTTAAATTAAATCTATCATTTGGTATCAGAGCGTATAAAAATACCTCTATCTTGATTATTATGATTGTTTCCATTAATATACAGATTTGATAAAATCCATGTGAAACAATCTTTATATGATTTATTTGAAGGTATTCTTGATCTCTATTTCTCTCGTTTAGGGATAGTCTAAAGGGGAGGCTACTGGTAGTACCCTGGATTATTTCACCCAACGGGCGTACGGTAGGGATATTAGGGACTTACCAATAACGGAGGCTGCTGTAGTACCTTGGTGCGTTTGACCCAACTACCTGCATACCGGGAGTGTTAATAGGTCATCAAGAATTATCTAAAAGGGCATTAGATTTGATAAACTCTTAATATTCAGTTTATTTATTTAGTTTTATTTAAGAGATGCATCAGTAAGATTTATGCCATGAAGCATGCACTTATATGTTCTCTCACCCTTTTGGATATAGTTTAAATAAAAGATAAATTCAAATATCTCGCGATTAAATCACCATGAGATGAGGAAGCGTGGGTTTCCTTGCTTCGGATATGTGCACGGAATGAGGACGAATGAAAAATGCCTCTTACTGAAAACATGCTGACCATACATAATTAAAAAAAAAACACGTGGCATCTAGGATAAAAAAAAATGCAAGCGCAAGGCGATGGCTGGCCCAGCGCCTAGGCCAGGCGCTGGCTAGCAGCAAGCGCTAGCGAGGCGCTGGGCCAGGCGATACCAGCGCTTGGGCCAAGCGCTTGGGCTAGGCTGGCCCATTGCCTAGCCCAGTGGTCAGACTGGTCAGCTACGGGCAGGCTGGGCTGTGGATCCAATCTAGTTTGCGTCAGACTAGGCTGCGCATTCAGTCTGAATCATGTGATAGTCTTGGTCATACTATTTTTCGAGGTGATTGAGAGATTTTTTGATTGAATTAAACTTTGAAATTGGGTGAAGATGACGGGCTCTGGCTCGTCCATCAAGTGGTTGGGCCATTGGCCTGGCCTATTTATATTCAATTATATTTAGAATTTGTGTGTATAAATTTTATAAATTATACATGCATCTTAAGTGATATAATTGAGCATAAAATTAAATAATGTCTAAGTGATAAATACAATTGAATAACTAAGGAGTAGCCACAGTATCCTTAATTATAAAATTATATAATAAAGTTAATAAATCATATAAATAATAGGCATTAATTGTAATTAATTATGTGAATATAATAAAATTTATTCCATAGGAAATTCTGTTATATTTATAATTAATTAGGATAAAATACCAAATTATATTTTTCTAATCTACCCACAGGAATTAGAAAGAAGGAACATAATTTGATAGTTTTATCATACAGATTTAAGTGAATCTAATTGAATTAAAGCTTTAGCCCATATGCAAGTTTTATGTCAGCAGATTCACTATTTATATAATTAATTAAGATAAAATATTAAATTATATTTTTCTAATCTATCCATTAGAAAGAAGGAACATAATTGATATTTTTATCATACAGATTTAAGTGAATCTAATTGAATTAAAGCTTTAGCCTACAGGCAAGTTTTATGTCAGTAGATTCACTATTTATATAATTAATTAATAAAATATCAAATTATATTTTTCTAATATACCCAGGAATTAGAAAGAAAGAACATAATTTGATAGTTTTATCATACAGACTTAAGTGAATCTAATTGAATTAAAGCTTTAGCCCACATGCAAGTTTTATGTCAGCAGATTTACTATTTATATAATAATTAAGATAAAATATCAAATTATATTTTTCTAATCTATCCATAGGAATTAGAAAGAAGGAACATAATTTGATAGTTTTATCATACATACTTAAGTGAATCTAATTGAATTAGTGCTTTAGCCCACAGGCAAGTTTTATGTCAGTAGATTCACTGGTTTCTAAATGCATGATTTACATTGGTAAAGCATTTTATTAGCCTCAATTTTTGATAATAAGCAAGTATGTTTAAATTTTGCAGTTATGCAACCTGTAAATTTCTCTGATATAAAGTGTGACATACCTGAATTAAGGGTGATAACTATAAGGTTTGGAAGGAGAGAATTCTCCTTCATCTGGGCTGGATGGACATTGATTATGCTATAAGGAAGGATGAACCACCTTCAGTAACTCAGACCAGCACTCCTAGTGATATTACGATTTATGAACGTTGGGAGCGATCTAATCGCTTGAGTGTAATGTTTATAAAGACAAAAATCTCTGTTGGTATACGTGGTTTAGTTGATGAGCATGAGAATGTAAGGAAGCTACTAAAAGCCATTGATGAGCAATTCAGAACTTCAGTCAAAGCTCTTGTCAATTATGAATTTAATATGACTGATGTTATTTATAACACATGGTGGATTGATTCTGGTTCTACGATCCACATTTGCAATACTTTGCAGGGTATGCAAAACCTAAGGAAGCCAGTAGAAAGTGAGCTGTATATCTCTTTAGGAAACAAGATGCGCTCACATGTGGAAGCTATAGGGATATGCACTTTAATTCTTAGTAGTGGTTTTATTTTAAATTTGGAAGGATCTTTTATGTACCTAGTTTTTCTAGGAATTTAATTTTAGTTTCAAGACTTGTACCTTTGGGTTATTCCTTCAACTTTTCAGATACTTCTTCCAATTTATATTATAAATCTAAACTTGTTGGAAATGGTACTTTGTCTGATGGTCTTTTCTATATTAATTTGTAAATAATATCACTCATGATGTAATGCATGTTAGGGCTGGCATGAAAAGATGTGTTGTAAATGATAACTCTTCTATGTTGTGGCATCGGAGATTGGGACATATCTCCATGACAGAATCAAGAGGTTAGTGAATGAAGGAGTACTCAATACTTTGAACTTCACTGACTTTGATACTTGTGTGGACTGCATTAAGGGCAAGCAGACCAATAAGTCAAAGAAAGGTGCCAAGAGGAGTTCAGACCTATTAGAGATCATACACACGGACATTTGTTGTCCGGATATGATTTTCATGGTCCAAAATACTTTATCTGCTTCATTGATGACTACTCACGATTTATGTATCTCTACTTGCTTCATAATAAGAACGAATCATTAGATGCCTTTAAGGTGTTCAAGGCAGAAGTAGAGACACAATGTGGAAAACAAATCAAAATTATGAGATCTGATAGAGGAGGTGAGTATTATGAAAGATACACAAAGGATGGACAAATGCCTGGTCCATTTGCGAAGTTCCTTCAAGAACATGGGATTGTTGCCCAATACAGTTTACTTGGCTCACCTGATCAGAATGGTGTAGCAGAAAGAAGGAACCGAACATTGATGGACATGGTGCAGAGCATGATTAGCAGCTCTAAGCTACCTAAGTCCTTGTGGATAGAAGCTCTCAAAACGGTTGTGTACATATTGAATCGGGTTCCAACCAAGGCTATTTCTATAATGTCATTTGAGTTATTTAAAGGTTGGAAACCAAGTTTGCAACATATACGCGTATGGGGATGCCCATGTGAAGTGAGAGTATACAATCCATAAAAGAAAAAGCTGGACTCTATGACCATTAATGGGTATTTTGTTGGATATGCCGAGCGGTCCAAGGGATATAGATTTTACTGTCAATCTCACATAACTAGGATTGTGGAATCAAGAAATGCTAAATTTCTTGAGAATGACTTGATCAATGGGAGTGATCAATTGCAGAGCATGATTCCTGAAAGGGAACATTCTGATGCTCAACCTTCTACTTCAAGTGATAGACTGATTATCGTTCATAGTGGCCTCAAGCTCAAACGGGCATTATATAACCAGTCGTTGAAATTCCATAATTTATTGATAATGAACTAGTAGATCTAGTCTCTCATGAATTACTAGAGATAGTTGAACAATCAACTCCTCCAGATGAGGTTGTTACAACATTAAGAAGATCTACAAGAGAAAAGAAATCAGCAATTTCTAGTGACTATATTGTGTATCTTCAAGAGTCGGACTATAATATTGGAGCTGAAAATGATCCTGAAACGTTTTCACAAGCCATGAATTGTAAGCGATCCAATTTATGGTATGATGCTATGAAAGATGAAATGAATTCTATGGCAGTTAATGGAGTCTGGGATCTTGTTGAGTTGCCTGATGGAGTAAAAGCCGTTGGCTGTAAATGGGTCTTTAAGACCAAGAAAGACTCGTTAGACAACATTGAACGATATAAGGCAAGACTCATTGCTAAGGGATTCACTCAAAGGGAGGGAATTGATTACAATGAGATATTTTCTCCTGTATCTAAGAAAGATTCCTTCAGCATTATCATGGCACTTGTTGTGCATTTTGATTTAAAGTTGCAACAAATGGATGTGAAAACTGCATTTCTCAATAGAGATCTAGAGGAAGAGGTTTATATGAAACAACTTGAAGGTTTTTCCTCTAGTGATAATGAGCAATTAGTATGCAAGCTTAAGAGATCTATATATAGATTGAAAAAAGCCTCTCGACAATGGTACTTAAAATTTCATAATGTAATTTCTTCATTTGGATTTGTAGAAAACATCATGGATCAATGTATATACCAGAAGGTCAGTGGGAGCAAAATTTATTTTCTAATCCTATATGTAGACGATATTTTACTTGCAACCAATGATAAAGGTATGTTACATGAGGTGAAACAATTTCTCTATGAGAATTTTGACATAAAAGATATAGGTGATGCCTCTTATGTCATTGGCATTAAAATTCAGGGAGACAAACTTCGATGTGTTTTTGGTCTATCTCAAAAAACCTATATCAATAAAATTTTAGAGAGATTTCGAATGAAAAATTGTTCACCGAGTATAGCTCCCATAGTCAAGGGTGACAAATTCAATTTGAATCAGTGCCCAAGGAATGACTTTAAGAGGGAGGAAATGAAGAATACTTCATATGCTTCAGCTAGCTTTGTTAGCTTGATATATGCTCAGGTCTGTATAAGGCCTAACATAGCATTTGCAGTTGGGATGTTGGGGAAATATCAGAGTAATCCAGGTTTAGACCACTTGAGAGCTGCTAAAAGGTTATGAGGTACATAGTTGACTGCTACCTCTATTATGCAAGCTTGTTTTGAGGCTATATCGCACTGTGTATGATTGAAGAGTTTCATCTCAGGGCTTAGAATTGTTGATTCTATTGCTGGGCCAATTAAATTGTACTATGATAATTCAGTTGCTATATTTTTTTGGCTAAAAACCACAAGAGTGGTAGTCAAAGTAAACACATCGATATTAAGTATTTAGCCATAAGAGAACGTGTTAAAGAAAACAAAGTAGTCATAGAATATGTTAGCACTGAATTGATGATAGCTTATCCTTGACTAAAGGCATGCCAATTAAGAATTTTAAGGATCATGTGGTATGAATGGAAGTTGGTCCCATGATATAATTTAGTTGCATGATAACTACTTGTACAATGAAACTATTTTATAGTTGTGATGTTTTTTTTCACATTCAGTTATTTAGTGTACACATTTATTTTTGATAAGCATCATTAAGTTGGACCTAGAATAAACATGGGGTTTATTCATTAAGTTATATGGGTTTATGTTGGGAAATATAATACATTGTGATACATGGTAAATAATACTCGATTTTAAGAGGACCTATTGCCATGATTCATGTATTCTGTTTCTTACTATAGTAATAGAATATACGGATCAAGTGGAAGAATGTTGGTTTTTCTTCATTAAGCGTATCGGTTAGATACGATTAAGGTGTTTCTATATTCTGATATCGAAGGATTACGTGAATTCAAATTCAAAATTTGAATTTACGATTAAGATAAGAATCCCTCAACATATCTATTTAAAGCGTCGCCCTCTGTGATGGACAGATAAGGCATAAAGGATTATAAAACGGAAAGGTCCCTGCACCTAATCTCATCGAGATACACTATCGCTGAGAGAGACCGCAAGGTATGGAAGATCCTTACCCTCATCTGGATCGTAGAGAATGGCTGAAGGTATTTATCGATCTTGATTTGCTTTATTTTTATGATAAATATATTGGTTTCATATTTCGCATATCTGATAGGGATCAATATATTTAAATTAAGTCTATCACAAATACTATCAAGGGAAGCTTCTAAATATACTGCAAAAATTACTCTCTACACCCATATAATATATATATATATATATATATATATATATTATTATGTTTTTTATAATTTTTTTTATACTTTCATTTTGAATAAATTTTTTTTTCATTTTTTCTTCATTTGATTGAATGGAAGCTATCTATTTGGCTCATGTTTGTCGAACAAAAGTTCTATATTTGGTCATGTTGAATCAAACAAAAGCATTGAAGGCTACGGTAGGGTGCTAGCGTAGAAAAATCGGTTTTGGGATGGTCAAAAAGGTATCTTAAAAATTAAAATTTTTTAAAAGTTTAGCGGCGTGGAAAGTAAGGTTTGCGGTGCATTTAGAAGCTTCCCCCGTCCCATCAAATATATTCCTGGCTCCTTCGTTTGTTGGATCTTTCGGGAACGCCACCGCATTAATAAGACGACCGTGCCAGCGAGGACTCCTCGTCTCGCTTCCAACCTATATCTCACCTACCCCTGGTCTTTTTTTTTTTTGTTACAATCGGGCGATCATACCAGTCTGGCATGAGTCAAGCCCGAGAAGTCAGAATACATAATCTGCTGCAAAATAAGTGGGCAAGGATCACCCCTATGCCATTCCCACGGGCCTGAATGGCGAGCTGTGAGATTAGCAACCCAATCAGCAGCCGCATTGGCTTCTCTATAAATATGGCGAATCATAGGCGCAGTTGTAGTCCGGAGAGAATCCCAGATAGCACGAAGAATGGGATTGGTGGAATAAGGACCCCCATCCCGACGAATCCACCGAATAACAGTGAGAGAATCTCCCTCAATAATCAGTCTGTCTGAGGCCAAATAACGAACGGCATAACTGATACCAGCCCAAGCAGCCTGAAGCTCCGCCATCGGAACCGATAGATCCAGGGAACCATGGCCACCGGCAGCAAGAAGCTCTCCCTCCGAACCCCTAATAACAAAACCGGACCCAACAATACGATCGGAGACAGAACCATCAAAGTTCACTTTGACATAACCCGGGGGTGGGGGCTCCCAAGAAACAAAGACCGTAGAACGGTGCGCTGCCAAGGCAGCAGGGGAGTCCCAGAAGCCGGGTCGAGCAGAGTGAACAGCAAGGGAAGAGCGGCCATACTCCTTAGCAAGAAAAATAGCCTTTCTGATAATAATATGGGCTGGAACAGTCTCATCAGAGAAAACTATCTGATTCCTCGTGAGCCAAATATGATAAGCCAAGTAAGCTGAGACAGCACACTGGGCACCCAGACCCCTCTGAGCGGCAAGACGAATAACGTGCAAGAAAGACAGCCGGATGGGTCCGTCCTCATGCACCCACGGGGTGAACTGCATCTGCTGCCATATCCTCATAGCTCGAGAGCAATTAAAAATAACATGATCTACCGACTCATCCTCAAGCCCACAGATTGGGCAGAGAGACGACATGAGGAGACCACGGCCAGCCAAAAGAGCGCAGGTCGGAAGGCGGTTCCACCGAAGCTTCCACAAGAAAAGCCGGATCCTGGGGTGGATAGGCAAACGCCAGATCCATGCAACATCGTCCAACCCCGCAGTCCGAGAACGGAAACAGTCAACAAGATCCCTGGTAGGAGCAGAAGAAAGGCAGGAACGCCGCCAAAGTCTGGTATCCGAATCAGCTGAGGGGGCAAGGGGAATGGCAAGGATCCTGAGCGCAAGCTCCACCCCAAAAAGTCGGAAAACAGTGGAAGCATTCCAAACATTACTATCCTGGCAGATCAACGCAGCCACAGGCATAGAAGGATCAACATCAGTACTAATAAAGGTCGGCCAGCGGGATAGAGGAGTGGCTGCAATCCACCTATCCTGGGTAACATCAACAGATCTCCCATCCCCAATCATCCAGTGAATATCGGGCATAACAGAAGGGGCAGCCTGACAAATCGCCCGCCAAAACGGAGAGCATCCGCGAGGAGTGCGGGAAATAGAATCAGCAGACCAGGCACCATATCTACCTCTCATAACTATACTCCAGAAGCAGTGAGGGTCCAATAAAAATCTAGAGGCATGCTTCGCAAACAGAGCTTCCCGACGAAGGACCAACGACTGAATTCCCAGCCCACCCTCTCTAATAGGCATACAAACAATATCCCATGAAAGGAGATGAATACCGTGGCCTCCCTGACTCGAACCCCAGAGAAAATCCCGAAAACGCCTCTCAATCCGGCGCAGACAGATAACCGGAATCAGGGTGTTAGATAAGAGATAAAGGGGAAGCGAGGTGAGGATGGACCGAATCAGCATAATCCGACCCATCAACGAGAGGCTGGAAGCCTGCCACCTACTCAACCGATCCGCAATCCGACGATCAAGATCTCCAAAGTCAGTCTGCCGAGGACGACGCCCCGAAATGGGGATCCCAAGGTAGGATAGGCGGTCAGAATGGGAGGAGATCCCTAACAATTGGGAGATCGTAGTCCGCCGACGACAAGGGATCGACGGGCTAAAACAAAGGACAGACTTCTGCAGATTGACCCGCTGGCCGGAAGCTTGGCAATAGGCTTGTATAATAGCAGAGTAAACCGCCGCATTCTGAATAGAAGCTGGGCTGAGAAGAATACAATCGTCCGCAAAGAGCAAATGAGTAAGAGGGGGGCCTTGAGGCCCAGGCATATAAGGCTGCAGCATAGACGCTCTACCAGCATGAGCAAAGGTGCGAGACAAATCATCAGCACAGAGGATGAACAGGAAAGGAGAAAGAGGGCAACCCTGCCGAAGCCCCCCAGCAGATGGGAAAAAACCCGAAGGACCTCCATTGATGAGAATGGAAAAGGTCGGCCCCTGAACACAAGCCATAACCCACTCTATGAAGAGATCATCAAAACGGAACTCCTGAAGAGTCTGCCGAAGATAAGTCCAACTGATCCTATCATAAGCTCTTTCCATGTCCAACTGGATGGCCATAAGAGCCCTTCTGCCAGTTGCCCGATTAAGATCATGCATGAATTCTTGGGCAATAAGAGCATTATCAGTGATGGTACGACCACGAAGGAACGCCCCCTGTTCCATAGATATAAGACGGGGAATCACTCCCTGGAGACGAGTGACCAAGAGGCGAGCACAGATTTTGTACAGGGTGGTACATAAACTGATAGGCCGATAATGCTGGGGAAGAGAAGCCGTCGACCTCTTGGGGATAAGAGTGACAAAAGTACGCTGCCACTCTGGAGGAATAGCCTTAGATGAGAAAACCATCTGAATAGCCATAACCACATCCGACCCGATAATATCCCAATAGCGTCGGAAGAAGAAGGGAGGAAACCCGTCAGGCCCAGGGGCCTTATCAGGGCCCAGAACCCAAACAGCAGAACGAATCTCCTCCGCCGAAACCTCCCTCACAAGCATAACATTATCATCCTCAGTCACCCGAGCATCCAGAGGAACAGAAGAAATGGGGCAGCCACTGGCAGACACCTCCGACCAACGGGATTGAAAATAATGGACAATCTGTTCACGAATAGTCTCCTCATCTTCCGCAATATGGCCATTCTCATCACGAATATGCCGAATACGATTGGCAGCCCGCCGAGCCACAGTAGCCTGATGAAAGAATCTGGTATTCCGATCACCCTCCTGAAGCCACTGTATCCGGGACCGCTGTCGCCAATAAGACTCCTGCTGACTAAGAATAGAGTGGTGTAAGGACAAATTCCGACGGAGAGTCTGGAGATCTGACTCCGAGAGGCAGCCGTCAGAATCTTCCTTAGCCTGAAGCACAGCAATGTCAGCTTCCACTGATTGAATACGCTGGTCAAGAATGCCCACCTCTCGCCGACTCCAACTCAAGAGCCTGCGCTTTACTAATTCAAGGCGACGGGAAAGACGGTAGACAGAGCTTCCTCTAACTGGCATCCGCCACACCTGACGGATAATAGCCCGGGTCGAAGAGTAAGAAGTCCAGAATTGCTCAAACCGAAACGGCCTCGGAATCCGTGATGAAGACTCCGTAGAGATCAGAAGGGGGCAGTGGTCAGACGCAATCCGAGGCAAATGAGAAATAGTAGCACCGGAAAAGAGCTGCATCCACCCAGGAGAGGCCAAAGCTCGGTCAAGCCGCTCCCACACCCGAGCAGTTCCCCGTCGGTTGTTACACCATGTGAACCGAGAGCCAGAAAACCCCAAATCAACAACCCTGGCAGTGGAAAGAAACGAGCGGAACTCAGAAGAATTCGGGGAATCCACAAAACGACGCCCCCCCCGCTTTTCCGAAGCATCCACAATACAATTAAAATCTCCGGCAATAAGCGTAGGAAAATCCTGGCCTAACAGAGTGAGTGTCTCGGACCATAGCTGACGCCTCTCTCTATAGTCTGTACTAGCATAGACGCCAAGCAGCAACCAAGGCGGAGTAATCCCTTCCGAAATAACCAGGGCCACCTGTTGATTACAACTATGGAAAGCATCAATACGAATGGAAGGCTCCCGCCAGAGTGCCAGAATACCTCCAGAGAGGCCATTAGATTCCACAGCATAAGAAGACCAACATCGGGAAACTCTCCGCTGAAATCGCTGAAGACTGAGACCCGAAAGACGAGTTTCCAGCAAAACACAAATATCAAACTGATGAAGCTGCAATAACCGAGTAAAGGAGGAGCGAAAAGAAGGTTTTAACGCTCCTCGGACGTTCCAAATAAGTATCTTCATAAAAAGAACAGAAGACCCAGGTCAAGGGGTAACATGGTCCCCATCCTTGGCTTCAGCCACTTCCATATCATAATGATCTCCAGAGTCCAGGCCCTGGGTCACCAACACATCCTCAGACAAAGGGCAGCCAACCTGAGCCACCAGATCCGACTGCCGTGATAGATCCATGGCTACAGCCTCCTCATCAGCACGAATCACCTTCTTGAGAGAAGAGACCATAGCATCATGATCGCAAGCAGCCCGGCAAGGAGCTGATTCAGAGAGAGGGGCAAAATCCACAGAATGGGCTTTACCAGAGGAAGACCGACAACTCTTGCCTTTTGCTTCCTTGGAAAACACTCTGGGACCCGCAGACACAGCAGGTCGGGCCCGTTTGAGTGAAGTAGGATCCGCATCATCCCGGATCTTGGGACTCCCAACCCATCGATCCGAACCCAAAAGGTCAAAAGGGTTAACCGTCAATACCTCCTTTGATTTAACTGCCACTGCCTTATTTGAATTAGAATGGAGTTCAGCCTTGGCTACAGTGGAAGCAGCAGCAAATTGGAAATCCTTCAATTGACATGAAGTCTTGGAGGATTTGCGGGACAGGGACTTCTTTGGTATCTTGGGATCAGTCAGTGGCTGAGAATTGATAATAGGAATCTTAAAACCCTCTGAATCCACCACTGAAGCAGCCGAAGTTTCAGAAACAAGAGCTACAGTAACCGGCACGCCATCACAGTCCCGGCACGGACCATCTGCGTTGACTGAGTGATTGGTAACAGGGGAGACAGCCATTTGAGGATGATTTGAAGAAGCGCCCGTCCTCCTTGAGGTCTTCTTCGGGATCATCCAGCCTTCCTCCCCGCCCTCAGAAGCAGCCGTGACAACACCCGGCGAACCATCCATTCGACCAGACGGCCTGGAATCCATCAGCGGAGCTTGACGACGGATCCGGAGAGCCGACATCCACGGACCAAAACGTGGCGCAGCAGAAGACGACTGGTCCACCCCAGCTGAACCCATTGATGAAGAACACGGCCCGGAGAGGTGAAGGGATCCACACGCGGGGCAAATACCGTCTACATGCTCGTAGACAAATTGTTGCCAAAATGGATTACCGGATGCTCTGAACCGAGCACCAGGGCGGAATGGCTGGCGCAAATCAACGCAGACACAAGCCCGGGCGTATCCTCCCCTCCGCTGCTCCTTCGTAGAAGAATCCATGCCCACAAACTGGCCAGCAACCGATAGGATTGCTCGAAGGGAATCTTCCGTCCAAAGCTCTATCGGTAGCTTGGGAAGCCGAATCCAAAGCAGAGCTTGATGCAGAGCATCTTCAGCTGGGATAAATCCAGGGCGCCAAGCCTCCGCAGCGAGAGGCTGGCCGTTGACGATCCACGGCTGCGACAGAACAGCATCCCGAGCAGTCTGAAGATCAAACTTGAGCAGGTAAGTGCGATGGGAAAGGCCAATGATCTTGATTCCGCCGTCGATTCCACCTCTACGAAGCTCCCGGATGACAGCCTCAGAGGGAACCCAGCGAGAGAGGCTGCGCACAATCAACCCCAACTGAGCCCACTCCGAGATCTCCTGAGCATACGCCGCAGAGGGAAGCTCAATGACATCCGGGAAGGACAGCTCCAGAGCGGCGATTTCCTCCGGCGACGGCTCCGAAGTGGACCACAGGAAGGCGCTTCCGCTCGGACGACGAGGGCCACCAGCAGGGGCCTTCCGCCGATCACAACCGGACGGAGGGACGGAGCTGCCAGAAGCCATCAACCAGCGGGAGAGGATCGAAAGCAAAGGGGAGACGCCGGAGATCGGGAAGAAAGCACTCGTAACACTAATCTTAAAGCAAGTCCTCGGCGGAGAACCAGAGCACTCGTAGCACACTTCTTAAAGCATCCACCCCTGGTCTTCGCCTTTGAGTGCCGCAAGAATTTTGCATCCACGATGATGATGGAATGTCGATTTATTTATTTATAAAATATATTTTTAATTTTTAAACTTTTGCTTAACATTTATGATTTATTTTGTTAAATTTTATAAATATTATATTTTTATGTATCGTTGTATCGATTCAGCAGCTGTTCGTATTAATTATTTTATCACTTTAACATAATAGTAGTTTATTATAGAATAATTAAACATTTTAACCATTAGTTACATCTAATGATCATCAATCAGCCAACAACTATAAGTGTCACCTCCAAAGCTTAAATCAAATAGATCATGTAACCTAAGTTAAGATCTTGACCCTAAGATTTAAATTCATGACTTACTAGTGGGAAGAATGCAAGGAAGATCTATGGCCTACCTCGGTACTTAAATTATAATAAATGACCATCATAGATGGAATCTTCGTCTCACTCCCACCAAATTTAAAACTTAAATAAATGACTTGGGGAAGCCAAGCAATAAAGGGGAAAAAAAAAAGTTGACTCATTAGGTAAATTTCTTTATATTATTTTGCACTAATTTAGTTTACTATGTTTTTCAGCTATATCATAAAAAAAAAAAGGTTGAGATCCTGCTCGTAGATATAAGTCCACAGATTTAGTTGATACACATGATAGACAGAAGTTGCATATTCTTTTGCCACCTGAAGACGACCATTAGAAGAATTTCGCTTCGAGTTTTTGATCGAGATAGGAGTGGTCATACGTAACATAGCATCACTTGCGGTTAAAAAGTGAAGTGAGATCATGGATATACATAAAGTACCTATGATCGATGAACTTTAGGTCAGTATAATTGTATTGGATTACTTTAGATTATTTTTAACATACTTAATATACCTTATAACTTTTATAATTTTTAAATATATTTCAGAAAAACTTTGATCTTGATATGACTTTAGGTCATATTAAAAATGGTATTGACTTTCAAATGAATAAAGTGTATCGAGAATTTAGATATTGGCTTCACATATACTTCATTAGTCATGGTGAAGACACAAGTGTGAGCTTAGTAAAGCAAAATAAGCCATCTCGTATCTTGCAGAGTGACTGAGACTTTCTTTATGATTATTTTTATTCAGATGAGTATAAAGTAAATACATTCATATAATTAATTTAATAGTTTATATTTTTTACAAACTCATGTAACCCTTTTCATTCTTTGATGCAGAAAAAATCGGAAACAAATAAATATAATAAAAAATTATAGCTATATGCTATTCTCATTGGATCGAAGTCAATACTGGCTCACTTTTATGATATGGTAAGAAATACTGTGAACTTAGTGCTCAATACTGTTGTCTATTGAGCCTAATTTTTTATCACTTTTCAGCTAGTTATAATAAAATCCTATTGACCCAGATGGCAACCCAGGAGGGGGGGTAAATTAGGTTCTTTTAAAAAATTTGTACTTAAAAACCAATTACACAAGATTAATGTGCACAAGTGAAGTGTTGCAATAAATGATGAACACTATATAGAAGAGAGAGAGACAAATAATCACGACAAACACACAAGGTTTATAGTGGTTCGGTGTTAGCCACACCTACGTCCACTCCCAAGCAACTCTTGAGTCCACACTATAATCACCCAGATTACAGCTGAGTTGTTTTGCAAGATCACAACTTGAACTTGTTGTTTTACACCAGGGTCACAATGAACCCAGCTGATTTTCATAGGTTCACCAGCACAAAACCTACTGTAAGCTACTCTTAGCTTACCCCGAGGTCAACTACCTCAACTAATTCAATCCCCCTGATTGAATTAGAAAACAAATAATCCAAATATATGTTTACAGCAATTAAAAGCTCCTCAAATGAGCAAATATGCAAAGTAAGTAAAATAAGATTAGAAGAGCCTGATTTGAAGCAATGTGAAGTTGAGCTTTTCTTTTTTTCCTCTCCTCTTCTGAAAGAACTATCAACACTTGAACTCCAATTCTTGAAAAGACTCGATGAAGAGAGAGCTAAAAATTTAGGGCACTTGCTCTTCTTCTTCAAATCGGTGGAAATCCTTAGAATTTGATCTCGAAAGGCTATTGGATTCCTCTTCTATCTTTTTTTCAATAGATGGACTTGGACACAGAGATTTTTCTTTTTGAAAACTTCTTGATTTCTCTCTTTTTCTTTATGTTTCTCTCTTCTTATTTTTGAATGGTCCGAAGCCCCTTTTATAATCCTTCTTAATCCAAATTAGGTGAGAAATAGCTGTTGAAATGTACTTGGATTACTTCCTCATGCAAAGAAATAGATCCATTGGAGGTTAGGTGAAAAAATATTACCGTTGGAATCGACTTTGACAGATTTGAAAAAAGATTTCGGCTCCAACTTTTCAGATATCGGCTCTAAGTCGGGTTTCCAAAAATAGTAACAAAAAGTCCGTTGTAGAGTCGGCTCCGAGATTCTGTGGTGTCGGCTCAACGCGATCTGGAGTCGACTCTAATCTCGAAGGGTTTCGGCTCTGAAAATGTTCCGAAAATATAGTCTCTATTTCTCAGGTTAGAGTCGGCTCTAAATATCCAGGTGTCAGCTCCAAAATCTAAAGCAGAAAATAGTTCTTTGTATTTCAGGTTAGAGTCGGCTCTAACTTTTCAGGTGTCCATTCTAAACCGTGCCAAAAGTTTCAAATTGTTCTGAAACGCTCTGGAGTCGACTCTAATAACTGTGGGTGTCGGCTCCAACTTTTGAACTTTGATATATTCCATTTAAACAATGATTCAAACTGACTTTCTATTTAACATTTGAATAATTACCTTTCTAAATTCCTGAAACATATGTCAATTACATTAATAACACAAAAAAATTTACTCATGGCTTTTGTTAATCATTAAATCAATAAATGGGTCAACACATCCCATTATCTGTTCCAGGAACCATTGACTTATGTAGCTTTTCTTAAAACTGTCTCTTGCTAGAATTTTTTGCTTCTTGATCCCTCATACACTACCATGCAGTACTATATATCAATTTTTTCTAAGGATCGATTACCTTCTAGGATTTTCTTGATCTAAATAGGTCTACATAGGCTACAATCAATTTCATTTATTTTTGAAATTCTTGTGTTTGTAAGAATGTGGAACTGTGAGACTGGATGAAATTTAGACAATAATACAGCATCAAGGAAATGATGTTCACAAAGAGTTCTGTTAGCTCAAAGTTTCCCCTTTTAGAGTTCTACTTTCAGATGTTAGGGACAAACACATGCAACAAGTACAGTTGATGCCCATTGTGAAGAAGATAGCCGCTTCCTTTTTTATTTTTCTTCATTACAGCATCTTTTACAAATATTGCAGCTATGTTACTTGAATCAACGAAGCAATGCTTATTATTATAGCAATGTACTAAATTGTATCCTATCGAGATCTCTTCTAACTGTTTTTATCAAGAAAATCTTTTAATGTAAGCCTTTTGATATGTTACCAATATATCTCTCAAAATAAAATTTTTGTCATCTTTTAATGTAAAGCACAGATATATGATTTCAGATTTCAGAGACTATCTGACTCTACACATAAAACTAGCTGTTAAAAGAATACCAAAGGATAGCCTTTATGATTCTTCTGCCCATATTCATCAATACTTGATTAAAAAACTTTTATAAGTTATTATACTTTAAAACTTTTATAAGTTAATATTTACTTAATTTAAAAAAAAAGATATATTCAAGTCATCATTGATGAACATCATGCAGTCAATTAAGTTATCATTAACAGCTGTCAAAAATAAACTCGATTAAGAATTTATCTCTTACATAGGTTGGTATGCTCAATTAAAAAAAGTATGAGAACTTAATTAAAAATTAGAAATAAGTTCATATACTTTTAATACAATTATTCTCAAAAAATTTAGACCCAATGGATCATTTAGATCTATTTGAGGTCAAGCATGATCTAATTCTAATCCATAATGTTAAGGTTTTAGATAGAATTGGATTAGACTATATTTGCATTTATGTATCTAACTATTATTTTATGACTAAAAATCTAGTAATTAATAATCAAATATAAATACATTAAATAAATTAAGTATGATTAAAAAAAGCTAATTTAAACTTAAATTTTATTCAACAACTTTTAATTTTATTAAGTAAATTATTATTTTTAAAATTTTAAATTATGATATTTAAAATATTGTTCATCTAATTAAATATATTATAAATAATGACTTGTTAAGGTAAGAGGTCTTATGCTTGTTAAGATGAAAAAATGAATTGGTTTCAATTAAAATTCATTGAATAAATTGATTAAGATAATTAGAGTGAATGAAAATAAGATTTATTAAATTATGGTTTATAAGTTGGATTGAATTGAGGATCCAGACATGATTCAAAATTTAGATGGGGTCCAATTTGTAAATCTAATACAATCCATGGCTCTTTAAACATAAATTGAGCCGAGCCTAATCTGATCGAAATTGATTGGGGTTACTGATCGTCTCAATCCATTTACAGCCTTAACCAAAATACTGCATTTCAACTTTTCATTTTTTTTCCTCCTTTTATTTCTCTAATAAAATTTAAGAATACTTTAATATTTATCATAATCAAAGTATCAGTGATTTCTTTTTATTATAACATAATAATTTCAATGATGTAGCTTAAAGGAGTTACAACGATTAGCATTAATTATTAATTAATCTATTATTTTTCAAAGTTTATTACATTGAGAAATATTAATTAATCTATTCTTTATATAATATAATATTAGCATTATTATAGTATAAAAACGTAAAATTGTGTTTGGCAGTCACTCATTAGATCATGAATATATTATTGTTTACTATTCATTATCTTATATAATATAATATATTGGGAAGACGCAAAAAGAATTTCTCACGTTGTGCTGGTGAAATAAAAACTAAATTGATAATAAAAAAATAAATTATAATAATTAGTTATGTTCAATTCATCATAGCAGCTGTAATTCAGCACTTGCATTAAATTTAAATATTCACGTCACTTGGAGAAAAACAATTAATGAGAAGTGAGTTAAGAAAGCAACAATAATTACAGCAATCATTATATTATTATTTCCAAATACATCATTATAAGCACTAAGATATGTCTTTTTTTACTTAAATTTTCACTTAAAATTTATTTTCACTCTTAAAATTTTAATTATTACAAGCTACCCCTTTGAATTTTAATTTTTTAAAAAATTAATAAAAATTATTAAAACAATAATATATTATTTTGATATAAATACACAAACTAATTGATAGAATAGTATGTTAATTACTTTATGTATTAATTAATCTTATGCAATATAATGTTTTTAAAACATAAGGATCAAATGTAATGGTTGAAAATTTAAGAATAAAAATAAATTTTGTATGAAAGTTTAGGGGTTAAAATGATATTTTTCATTTTGTTTTTATATCAATAAATAACTGCGATGGGGAAGGCCATTGGTGCAAAAATTTCTATTTGTGCCGCTCAAATTGCTCTCCACATCCTTCTTATTTTTTATAAAATAAAATTTTAAACTATTCTTCCTTCTTTTCTCTCTATACCCCCGCCTCGGTCTCCTTCCATCCCCTACCCTCTCTCTGGCGCTGCCTTCGTCTTCTTTCCTTTTCAGCGCCGCTTCCCTTTGATCCCATTTGTTTCTCACTCTTCAGCACTGGCTCAGCTCAGCGCCCTTTTCTCCGGCATTGGCTTCTCTTTCGGCATCGTTCGGCCAAACATGCTGTTTGATTGAACGGTATCGGAGGGGCATCGGGGGTCGGAGAGGGCCGGTGCCCAAGAATGAAAAGGAGATGGAGGTTAAAGGGGGTGCTGAGAGAGGGCTGATGCCAAAAAATGGTGGGGTGCTGGAGAAGGAGAGAAGATGAAAATAAAAAAAGATGAAAGATGAGGGAGCAGTGCCGGAAAGGAAGAAGAGGACAGTGTTGTAGAGAAAAAAGAAAAGATAATTTAATTTTTTTAAAAATAAAAAATATAATAAGTAATTTGGATGGAAATTTCCTTGTTACGTGATATTCGTGTTGTTGAAACCTTGGGTCAAATCGCTGCCAACGAGTCCGCAGCCCTCCAATAAAGCTGACCAGCTAAGGCATGTAAATGTCAAGGCATGTAAATTGCGGTAAAAAAGAAGACTGACCAGAGGCCCGCCAGCGACCATAAATTCCAGCTCCCCCATCATCTGTTTTCCAATCCACACAAGAATTAAGATCGAGCTCTTCCGTTAATACCAACTCCATCATGGAACCAGCAAAAAAGAGCAAGATCCTAATCATCGGAGCAACGGGTTACATCGGAAAGTACCTCACCGAGGGGAGCTTGAGATTGGGTCATCAGACCTTCATTCTAGTGAGGGAAAGCACCGTTAATACGAACCCGGATAAGGCTAAGCTCATCAAGGATTTTCAAGTTGCTGGTGTCACCGTGCTCTACGTGGGTGCATCATCATATCTCTATTTATTTTCGTTTCATAAAATGGTGCATGGATACGTGATTGCCTTCAACAATCTAATTAATCTCAGACTAATTAATTATTGTTTATTAATTTAATTTTGGATATATAGGGAGATTTGCGCGACCATGAGAGCTTGGTGAAGGCAATCAAGCAAGTGGATGTCGTCTTCTCAGCCATGGGCCATGAGCACCCGGAGCAGCTGGCGAGTCAGATTAACATCGTCTCAGCCATTAAAGAAGCTGGAAATCTGAAGGTGGCAATCTCTTTCTCCCTCTCTCTCTCTCTCTCTCTCTCTCTCCTCCTCGGCTCCCTTAAAAATAGGAGTCAAAAGGAGTCAAATTTCTGCAGTAACTTTTATTCTTGAAAAAAATATATTTGATAATAAAAATTAACATCTTTCTTATGTTAATCTTATATGTTGGGTCCAAAGAAAATTTCTTATATATGTATATATGCCTCTCTAAATTCTTGAATAGCTTTGTTTACGATGGGAGACATAATAGATTTATACGTACACACTATAATATATGGACGGAAATAAAATAGCTGGAGCATCGTTCCTTCTGCACAGGGACTATTGATGTATTAATGCTTATATTTGAAATGATAATGAAATTAAATTAAATTTATTATTTACAAAATGACAACTAAACAGAGTATTTTATTCTTGGCATTGTAGAGATATTTTCCATCAGAATTCGGGTTTGATGTTGATCGAGTCCAACTTTTGGAGCCAGCAAAAGGCGTGCTAAGAATAAAGGTTAAAATCCGAGAAGCTATTCGGATGGCAGGAATACCTCACACCTTTATTTCAAGCAACCTTTGTGCAACATACTTTCTTTGTAGACTTGGGCAAGTGGAAGGTGAGGGTCCTCCTGAAGATGAGGTTTCCATCATAGGTGATGGTAACACCAAAGGTAATTGATGCAGCACAATCAAGTATATATACATGCAATATGCGTTTACTATCAATTCCAATTCATCAAATGAAGTACATATAAGCATGATGTTTTATTTTTACTATTTGCATATTGAAACATTAAGGCTATTTTGTCTTCATTGAAAATTTATTTTTTAAAAAAAATAAAAATAAAAATTTTATTTTTATTTTCTTTATTTCTAACAATATAAGCTGTTTTTGTTATATAATTCTAACAACAGAAACATATTTGATAACTACTATTATTTTTTTTATAACAAAAGATACCTTTAAAATGTTTTTTTTTCTTCAGAAAGTTACTTTTATTTTAAAAAGAAGTGAAATAAATTTTTTCCTCTTTTTTCATAAATAATAAAAATAATGTAACAAAACATTTTTTTACATCAAATATAGTGTTTGTACTTTTAAAGATAAAAAATGGAAAATAAGAAAGTTATATTGTTTCCCCTTTGTACATATGTGTTTGTGTGTCCTATAATCAAAGGGAAAGGCACATCAGGAAATTCAAACATCGATCTAATGTTCAAGCCTTCTTGAATAGATTCTTGTCCTGTACTTTTAAGCTCTAATAATCGATGCAACATGGTTTTTGTCAGTGCTAGATAAAAGATCTATAATGATTTAAATACAATGGATCTGAGATACCCACAAGTTAAACCCTCGGCTATATATATTATATATTTTTGGGAATTGGTATATAATAATTAAGAGCTCATACTCATGACCACTTCCTATATCTTCAGTTATATTTGTTGGTGAGCAAGATATCGCGACATATGCCATCAAAGCTGCAGAAGATCCAAGAACTTTGAACAAAGTCTTATACGTGAGACCCCCAGCAAACATCTGCTCTCAAAATGAGCTTGTAACCCTCTGGGAGAAGAAAACCAACAAGACCCTTAAAAGGATTTATCTTTCTGAGGAAGAGGTTTTGAAGAAGATCCAAGGTACGTAAATAGAAAAACAACTTCCAACTCACCTGTTTGTCCTAATTAATATAATTCAAGAATAATTTCATGGACTAAAGTTTTCACTTTGTTAACCCAAATCTTTTCTGGACTCCTTGCATGCAGACACTCCACCTGCGGTGTCCTTTATATACGCTATAGCACATGCAGGCTTCATCAAGGGAGAGATGACCAACTTTGAGATAGATCCGTCAGTTGGAATAGAGGCCTCGAACCTCTACCCGAAGTCGAGTATATAACCGCGGATGAATGCCTTGAGAAATTCATATGACGTACTTTGGTGAAACGTTTCTAAGTTTGCCCTCAAGTGGCTAAGCTATTAAATAAAAAAATTTGGTATGCAAAATAAAGATGTACTCTTCTTATAAGCTAAAGAAATTTGATTTCATTCCAAATGTTGCCTGCTGGACTAGTGATGGAGCAGGAGCTGCCAAGAAAAATAAAATGTAAGCTGTAACGATGTTATGAAAGTTATCCTGGAGAAATATGAGAAGTGTCTTTTAGTCAAGGTGATGAGATCTAATGTCAAGAATATGTGGTGGAAAGGTACGTATAAATATTGACCAGGTTCAGCTATAATGCATCCGAGTTATGTATCAAAGTTTTGGCCAAAATGTACTTTTAATTCTTGAGCCTTTACTCAAAATTTATTTTGGCTCTTGTTGCGGTTTATTCTCATGAGTTTAAGTATATTGCAATTTTAACCTCTCATGCATGGATCAGCTAAAATTGATGAAATAGCTAACATATCATTCTATTAGTAATATGTTAGCTATTCAGTTAATTTTAACTGATTCGTGTGATGAGACATCAAGAATATAATATTTTTAAATATGAAAAACTAAATTATAGCTATTATGGGTTTCTAAAATAAAATATTTTTAATATTTTTAATATAATATTTTTTGATCAGGTTAAGCTTGGGTACTACAATCAACGCATTAGACACAGTTGACCATTATGGGTTTCAATAACTTAATGGTTTGCCCCAAAATATCTTGATCCAAGCTTTCTGAAAGAAATAATTTGTGCATGCCTATATAGTAATGGTCATTACATGCCCCATCAAGCATAGTCAATTTTTGTACCAAATGGAGCCATTTTTCTCTTAGTGCTCACCTGATTTGGGACTAAGTTTTACTTAGTTATATCATCTAAAAATAAAATTTATGAATCTTCAGGTTAATATCATATATATATATATATATATATATATATATATATATATATATATATATAATTTGATTTTTTGATCAAAGTTATGAAAAGCCTACAATATAAAGTCATTACACTACAATACAAGTTCTAGTAGTAGATATACATATTTTAGAAAAGGAGATTAGTATTAGATAAGAAAGATTAAAATAATGGCTATACGATAAGGAAGATTAAAATAAGAGCCTTCTCTTTTTTCATGAATAAAGAGGCATGGTTAATTTCTATTACACTCCTCCATTTTAATTTTGTCACACCATAATAAGGGACTTCACTTAAATACATATTCCCTCTTCATAATTGCACCCGAGTTAGATTATTTTATTCATCAAAATAATTAGAAAAGTAAAAACCACATTCAACACGATTTATTATATATATATATATATATATATATATAGGATATAATTTCATATGCTATTGTTTAACCTCATTTTGTTCTTCCCTCATGAAAGAATGGAGTGCTCATTAGATGGATGTACACCATCTCGAAGTATGATCGATTCTCTTGAAAATAGTACATATTTTGATCCTAAGAGTTGCCTCAACGGTCGTACCTCTCAATGCAGAGGCTGGCTTCCGATAATCTTGATGGTATATTTAAGGGCTGAACCCTTATGTAGGTAGGATTTAGAGTCGCAAACCAATCTTGAATGTGAGGTTTATAATGTGTGTATTAGTATATTTTATCGATAGTTAGAAATTGAGTATAAAAAGGAATATTCTTTTAAGCAATTAATCTAATCACTGGAGTAAAATAGCACAAGCAATAACTTATCTAACATAACACTGACGATGGAACTGAGGTACTGAAACTCTTTATATCGATATTCCATATATATGCATACCTACCATATGCTAATTGCTGCCAATCATTTTTTATACATTCCAATTTTGAACATATTATTAGTACCAATACCATATTCATACCGTTTTATTTCAATGAAAAGAGATATATTATTCAATATTAATATTTAAAATTTTGTTGATATCACAGAACCAAGTAGACAAGACAACTTTTTAAACATCTTTATAGACATTCTTCCACTTCCCAAGCAGGAAATAAAAAAATTTATTTAAAATTTATTCCACTTCCAACAACTACCAGGTCCAAAATCATTGCCTATGACAATAACATAGCATTACCACACAAGTTAGGCACTAACCAAATAAAACCTTTAAATGCCTAAGAAGTAATCGTCTTGATTTTTTTCAAGCAAGAGTTGCACTGCCATTGTATCCCATGCTGATATTTGGGACAACAACTCATCGCACCATCTCACAAGACATTCCACCATAATCTAAAACCATGAACTAAACTACAGATATATAAGCTTTTCCAACACAAAGTCCACCAGAAATAAGTTGTTGGATTAGACAACTAAATATTTATAAGAACATCATGCCTCCAAAATCGCTATTGACATTCTGAGCTAGAACAAACAAAGAAATTAATGGGTACAAAAATATAGTAGATTAGACCTATAAAAAAAAAAAAAACAAAACAAAACAAAACAAAAGAACAAGAACATACTATTAGGGAATAGATGGAGAGTTAATAGAGGGGCCTGCGTCCGAGCATGTGATATTTTGCATTTTCTGTAGTTAACCTCCCAGAATACGTCTAATGGCTGACCGCTGCTCAGCTGTTAACCTTGAAGGAAACTTGACATCAAACTTGATCCTCAAGTTTCCCTTCTTGCCTGGCTCTTTAGCTATTGGCATCCCTTCCTTTGCAGCCAGAATCTCATACCCAGGGTTCACAACATCACTCACGTTTATTGCAAGGTCACGGCCGTCAAGGGTTGTGAGACTTATTGTGGTCCCGGCAAGCGCATCCACCAAAGAAATCTTCAGCTGGACCACAAGATCATTCCCATCCCTCTTGTACACATCATGAGGCTTCTCTTCGATGACAAATACCAAGTCCGCCGGCAATAGGTTCGCCTGTTCGTTCCCCTTACCTGGAAATGTTATTTTGGTTCCTTTCTTCCATCCAGGCCTCACATCAATCGATAAGATCTCTGTCTCGCACACCAGACGTCTACATTGTATACAAAAATAAAAGAGAAGGGCAAATGTACATATATCAGCAAGATAGAAGTCTTTTATCATTATATCTTCGAACTTCCACTACCAAAAAAAAAGGTTCATTATCAAACTGAATACAGGAGGATGACAATGACAATGGTAGAAAAATAATAAATCTAAAATGCTATGCTATTAAGAAATTGATTTTATCTACAAAATACAAGTGGAAGGAAACCAAAAAAAAGATAGACTTGAAGGCAAATCATTATCAGGATTATAATAACAAAATAAACAATAAAGAGGTGACGCACACATTTATATGTATTTGTACAAACATATGTATGTATAAAGACAAGAAACACACATACTTGTATACATGTACAAACATATGTATGTATGTATATACATGTGTATAAATATTTATGTACCAGAAAGGGCAGAATTTCAAGAATGGGTACCAAATGACATACTAGGAATGTGTGCCTCCCTACATTGCTGAGGTCCTAATTCTACCACTAAGAAAATGTAGCATTTCTCTTTCTATATCTACACAAAACTACATTGACAGATGTCACTCTACATGCCCATCACACATTTTTCAGATTATGAAACTTCCCAGTAAAAAAGATATTTATGGTTCTTCTAAGAGAATAGAGAATGAAAGCATACAAAATACATGAGGAGCTCAATTAGTTCTATAGAGATCACAGATTCCCAGAGTTTCCTGACATGATAGAGATGCTTCTTAACTTCTACATATCAAAGGAACCATAATTTGATAGTTTACATGCTACAAGACCTATTAACATTCTATAAACAAGATTTTCTTGGGTCTAAAATACAGGTTCTCAAACTGCTTCAAACATTAAGTTGCATAATAGAAGGGCTGTATATAAGTAGTTATTTCACAATACATTCTTCTACATGTGATGTCTCAATCTCAGATCAAGTGAATTCAATAAAGAAGTTACAGGAACCATGGACCACCTAGGGGTGTAACTAAGTCGAGACAGTTCGCGAGTAGCTCGAAATCGAATTGTTGCTTATCGAGTCGTGCTTGAGCTCGAGTTACTCGAGTATATTATTGAGTCGAGTTAGAGTATTAAAATACTTGGCTCGAAAAACTCGCGAGCTTAATCAAGCTTACGCAATTTTATTATTTTACCCTTATAATTATACATATTTACAATATTGTTCTAACTATATAAAACTAAAAACCCTACATTTTAGTTGAGAACATATTTTATTTTAATTCAAAAATTAATTTTTAAATTTTTACACAAATTTGAGTTGAGTTAAGTCAAGCTCAAGTATATCGAGTATTTTATCGACCTCGAGTTCGAGCTTTAAATAAAAAACTCGATTGAGCTCAAATCGAGTTTCGAGCTTCAAATTTTCGAATCGAGTCAAGCTCAAGCTTGGCACTGTGTCGACTCGACTTAGCTCGATTACACCCCTAGGACCACCACTCCGGCAGATAGTCATGATCATATATTAGAAATGTCGAATAAGGAAAACTTAGTGAGAGCGAAGATATATAGAGTATACTATGTAAATGAAGTCAAAAGGACCACATTATTGGAGCAAGAGCATAGTCCAAACAGATCTTACCGGTTACCATGTCACTATATTGAATAAGGATCACCAAAAATGTGAGTAGAGAAACATAAAAAGATTTTAAAAAACAAAGGTATTTTAGTGAATCTCAAATATGTCAAGGAAATGACTTTCTAATCTTAAAAACAATTCAAACTAATTTTTTCAAAGTTATCTATAGCGATAATAGTAGTATTCCAACCACACTTCTGCAAACCCAGCTAGAAACCAATAATAGATCCACATAAAACAACAGTGAAAAATAGAAACATGACTCAAAATATGAATATGCTAACTATTCATACCCTTGAGATAAAAAGGGGAAATTTTGATTAATATTAAGAGATTATATCAGAAATAAAAGCTAACAATGCTCCAGGCATCTTTCTAGGATAAATCAGTTTGATCTTTTAAAAATCTTCATAAAATCTATTAATTGTTTGCTGATCATATATAATATTGCTGTCCTTGCAATCAGAGGAGAAAATAGAGCAACCAATTGATTGGCAGAAACAAGAAAGCCTGGAGATTCTGTTCGAGCAAGACAACCACTACCCTCCATATTTATGTGAAGTAGTAGAAGACTAGCAAATGACTTGCCTGCCGAACTATTTTCATTCCTAATAAGGAAAATACTATCATACCTTTCAAAGAAAGCAAATAAATAAACAAATAATAAGATGACAGCATTTTGAATCATAACAATTTCACCAGGGCAATATTTCAAGTACTAAACAGACAACCACCTGAACTCTAAATGGTAACCACGTTGTTTGATAATACGATGCAGACATGTCAACATACAGAACAAAGAAAACTATGGGTGGAAAATTAGAAAACAGTTCACTTGACAAATCTGCATGAACAATTATTCCCTCACAAGAAAGTGAAAAAGTAAAACAGGATGCAAAATTTAATTCACGCATATTTCTGTATTATTGTTAATAAACCACATGCTTGCAGCCATTCCTTTAATTCTAAATAGTTCGTTCTATGACAAGGTTCAGTATGAGCTGAGGTCATAAAATCTGGCGAGGGCATTCAAAGATATCTGGAAAAGGGTATACCCGTTAGGTCGCATGACGTTTCTTGAGATCTTCATCTTCCTCGTTGATCCAGTATAGAGTTCCTCAAGGCTGCATGCCAGCTTGGCCTCCACAGGTGGTGCTTTCTGAAGCTGACCTCCACTGGCACTAACACCCTCAGTATTTGATCTAAAGGTGTTTTCAGTCCCACCAAATCCACCAAAAGTCCCCCTGCCATCTGTTTGAAACCTTGTGGACTTTGCACGTCCCATGGGCTCAAACCCAAAAGGGCTACTACTCCCAAATAACTCAGCAAAAATATCCTCTGCATTTCGAGGATTGAATCGGAAATTAGTAGGACCACTCGAGCCATTAGCATATGGAGTCCCACTGTTGGAACCAGGAGGGGGCATTCCTTTCAGCCCCTCTTCTCCATATTGATCATATATTGCCCTCTTCTGTGGATCGCTTAGAACCTGAGACAGCAGGTCCAACATATGAGAAACATGTTGGCAGATAGATATCATATAGAATAACCCTGCAAGATAATACATGTGATTGGTTTTTTTTTTTTTCTTTTTTCCTTTAATAAAGAGCAACACAAATTTCTGAAAACTGGTAGACATTAAACTCAAGTAGACAGATCCATACACCCTCCAAAGCAAGGTCAGCAATTCAAGTACCAGGTATCATACCGGTAGCTGACCAGTATGGTAAGATACCAAACTGCACTGTACTGACACTAAGTACACAAATGCATACCAGTTTGGTGCTGAGACAACATTTTGTAGATTTTTTTTGTGTTATTATTGAGAATTATTTTAAGATTTATGAATGTTTATAAGAATTGCAGTGTACTTTTATCCACTGAAACCGCAAGTTGCTGTTCAAGGTATCTAATTAAAGTTTATGAATGTTCAAAGTTCTTGGGAAAGAAAAAGAAAAAGGAAGAAAAGAGAGGAAGGAATAGAAAAAAATGTAAAGAAAGAAAGCTAGGAAAGAAGAAAAAAAGTCAAGAAAAATGAGAGATGAAAAGAAAGAAAGAAAGAAGAAGAAAGAAATAAAGGGAGGGAGAAGAAAAAGGAAAAGGGAAAAGAAGGAAGGAAGAAAGAGAAAAGAAAGAAAAGGAAACAAAGAAAGGAAGAAGAGAAGAAAAAAAGAAAAAAAAAGGCTAAAAATAGAATGAAAATAGGCAAAGTGTGAACTGTGGGTGCTCTGTTCCGGCTGGTATGAGCTTTTTACTATTCCAAAACCATGCAAATTCAATTTTGTATGCCCCAAACTGGATAGTTCAAGCCGGTAAGGCATACCTTTGCTCCATAAGGCACAACTTCCACCGGCAGTCATATTGAACAAGGACATTTATGTTCGGTTAATTGTAGGACCATTGAAAAAGAATCAAATAACAAAGTTTAGAACATCAGAATGAAGTTCCATGTGCTGCAGGAGAGATGATAAAACAGAATAAACAAGGTTAAGGTTCTTACTCCTTTATTTTATTCTCACCTATAGGGCTCCATCTTTTCAAACTATAATTCATTTCTTTGCTGCCAATTTAAGAGACACAGAAGACTCTTGGCTCAAATAAAGCTAAAAAAACTAATTATTTCTTCTATCTGGAGCATCCAGAATCTTGTTACTTCCCTGCAATGCATTACCAAAATTCATGACTAACAAAATATATATTCCAAATCCATTGTTAAACCACCATCATATTGTAAACTATTAATCATCGACAACTGGTAGAAGGAAACGTTCCATATTCCAAAGAAATATATAAATTATAACATAAATAAGATTCTTGTCATATTCAAACTTATACTTCCTTTCCAGCCTAAACTGATCCATCCAAAGCCATAGTAACATAAAGTTTCAATTGAGATAACGAACACATACTCGTCATATTTAACTCGATAATGGCACTAACTTTCACCCAAAAAACATCACGGGAAAAAATCACACATAACAAAGGAAAACGAGATAAAGTACACATCAAATACATCGAAGTTTCCAGGAAAAAGCCAAAATTGTGTTCAACAATTTGAGATACCTACAAATTTCTATCTTCACACCTTCATCTCCAATTAGACGAAAACTTTAGCTCTCTAATCCTCACCGTTCCTTAGTAATTATAATGAATTCGTAACCACATGAATCAAATCAAACTCTTTTTGCAAGCATCTCTTTATAATCTAATGAAATCAACTGGAACTCGAGAAATACATGAGGGAAAAAATTTAAAGAAAAACAACTGAAAGGAATCGATTCAGCGATTCACCTCATAGGCCTCGGAGAGCTGCTTGAACTTGGCCTCGGCCTCGGTATTGTTGCTAGGGTTCTTGTCCGGGTGCCACCGCATTGCCAGCCTCCGGTACGACTTCTTGAGATCATCATCGGTGGCGTTCCGGTTCACCTTCAGGATATTGTAATAATCCACTCCCATGCCGATCCAAACATCAAATTAGACCAAACCCTAACCCCAACTCCAATTTTTTTTTCTTTTTCTTTTTCTTTTTTTTTTTTTTTTGAGGGGAGGGGAATAGAACTCCAATCCTTTCAATCACGCAAGCAAGCCCTTCAGATCGCACGAAATCCTTAAATTCCCCACCGATCCGATCTATTCGGACGGATTATTATAAAAAACTACCTAATTGGGGGATCTCCAAGATGGTGCTTCAAATCTCAATCATTAATTGCGAAAAAAAATGCATAAAAAGTTGACAGGAACCTGCGTCAAAAGCTCCAGTCTGTAGGATTTGCTTCGGAATCTGGAAAAACGAATAAAGTCTCTTCAGCAAGGAAAGGCGAAGTCGAATTATCGACGCCTTCGGGCGAAGAAGGAAAAGGATAGGGAGCGGAGGGATTGGTGGGCACCCGGCGGAGGAACGAGAGGAAGAGCAACGCGCGTTGCCTTCTATGTATTAAAAACTTATTTTTTATTTTATATTGAGATTATAAAATAATACGGTTGAGGAAACCACGAATGGATTTAGGGGGCTATTTTTTCTCTCGGACAACTGCACATAAATTCTGACTCGAGAAAAGAACTCAACGCATGACCAGCAAGTAAGCGTGAGCCCACCGGCACACCATGGCGTTATGACAAACTCCGGGTGTGGGTCTACGTTCTGGTCTTCAAACAGCCGCCTTCGCCCTTTCCCTCTCTCGGCCTCGGCCCCTTCTCTCCTTTGAGCCGTAGGGAGGCTAATAAAAGGCGGCGGCTTTGACTTTAGCTTGGCTACAGCCTACAAGGGAACACCTTGTTTCGCTTTGAGCCTTTGGGACTATGTTTGGATATTTTGAAGGAAAAAAAAAAAAAGAGGTGGTATAAAAATAAAAAAATAATTTAAAAAGGATGAAAGAAAAATGAAGGATAATATTAATTATTTTGTTTGAATAGAAAGAAAAAAAAAAGGAAAAAGTTATATGATAATTATACCTTCCATCATAAGGAATGAATGAATAAAAGAATGAAGAATAAAAAACGAAGAAATATTTTGAACTTTCAAAAAAGTATTACTTATACTTTTTTTTTTCTTCCCTCAACTTACCTCTTGATTTGGGGATTAATAAATTTATCCTCGTTGAAGAAGAAATAGATGAACCGATTACTCCCGTTCCTTTTTTTTTTACCCTCCTCCCAAATAAGGTAACTTACGAACTTTCTCTTTTTTTCCTTTCCCTTCCCTTTGATATGGCTGATCAAGCCCCATTAAGGTTAACGAAGTAAGAGGCTGACGGAAAGACCCCTTAGGCCTCGGACTCTCAAAGTTCCCTCGGCTTTGGGCCTCCAAAGCTCCCCTCGGCTCCGGAGCTCCCCTCGGCCTTGGACTCCCAGAGTTTTCCTCGGCCCCAGAGCTCCCCTCGGCCTCGGACCTCCAGAGCTCTCCTTGGCCTCGGAGAGTGCCCCTCGGCTTTGGCCCTCCAGAGCTTCCCTCAGCCCCGGAGCTCCCCTCGGCCTCGGACTCCCAGAATTCCCCTCGGCCCCAGAGCTCCCCTCGGCCTTGGACTCCCATAGTTCCCCTCGGCCTCGGGCCTCCAGAGCTCCCCTCGGCCCCGAAGCTCCCCTCAGCCTTGGTTCTCCATAGCTCCCTCGGCCTTGGACTCCCAGAGTTTCCCTCAGCCTCGGGCCTCAAGAACTCCTCTCGGCCTCGGGCTCTCAGAGCTCCCCTCGGCCCCGGAGCTCCCTCGGCCTCAGGCCTCCAGAGCTCCTTCGGCCCCGGAGCTCACCTCAGCCTCGGACCTCCAGAGTTCCCCTTGGCCTCGGGCCTCTAGAGCTCCCCTCAGCCCCGGAACTCCCCTCAGCCTTGGACTCCTAGAGTTCCCCTCGGCCTCGGAATGTTCGGGACTCTGTAATCCTACGACCACCACGTGGTCCACTAGCCTTCTGCAACCACCACATGGCCCACTAGCCTTCTGCAATCGCCACGTGGCCCACTAACTCCCTACAACTGTGCGTGGTGGGACACCTCTGACGTGACCAGGCCCACTACCGCCTGTATCACCGCCACTTTCCAAAAGTGGGTAAAAAGGAAACCTCCGAACAGGTATAAGAACCTTCACTCGTAATGAAGGAGGGGGATCTGAACCCAAGATAACTCTCATAGATGTTTTCTTGCCTATGATTCACTACTGTTCTCCAAAGCACTAACTTGAGCGTCGAAGGATCCCCACCAGAACCACCGATCCTCGAGGACTTTCTTGTAGGTTCCCATCGAAGAGGAGAGGCCAGGAGATCCTTTGTCACTTGGCATTTGGAGGACGTGTTTTGACAGCAACAGATTGGCACGCCAGGAAGAAGGGCTAGCGTAGAGAAAGAGAGCAAGGAGACAGAAGGTCTCAGAGCCATTAGCTGTAAGCCCCTACTTTCCTCTACAACTCAAGAAGATGGTGGTAACGCATGCGCAAGAGGTTTCGGCCAACTGCATTGGGGGGCATCGTCAAGAGCTGCAGCATCAAGAAGCTAGCCTCTTGGCTCCTCCAATCTCTTTCCCTGCTCCGCCATCGTCACCACGCTAAGGTGACCGGATCGACGCCCTCGCTTCGCAAGTTCAGTCACTGGTGGTGGCGGTCCAACATCTGCAACAACAAGTGGCGGCCTCATAGCAAGGTCCCCGGCCGCCTTCCTCGGGCGCGGGGGTTACTCCACCAAGTAACAGTCCACTCGCGGGAGAGCTCCAAAAAGGGAAGCTCCCCGCTGCCACACCTCTCCCGAGCATCACCACCGGGAGACCTCCAAAAGGCCTTGGTCTCCTTTCCGTCATTCCGATGATTCCCGCAGGCAGCGGCTGGGGAAGGAGACCGAGCAAGGGCATCATCATCGGCGCTACCCTTTCCTGTCTTTAGGATCTTCATGCGAAGGGTCTTTCGACGGACGTATCATTCGTCGGGCTGAGCGATGTCTCGAGGAGTATAACCAGTGGCTGGAGGAGCTCAGCCACAGAGTCACCAATCCACCAGAGGCAGACTACGACAGCCGCCCTCCCTTGTCTCGCCGTATAATGGAGGAGCCAATCTCCAACCGGTTCTGTTTTCCCCAGCTGGACCCCTATGACAGCACTATTGATCCCCTGGACCACCTGAAAAGCTACAAGGTCCTCATGCAGGTCCAGGGGGAAACTGATTCTCTTCTCTACATTTCCTTTCCAGCCAGTCTTCGGAAGGCTGCGTAGGCTTGGTACTCTTGGCTACCACCGCACAGCATCAATTCCTTTCGGCAGCTGGAAAGGGCCTTCTTGACGCATTTTGATGCCTACTGAAAGATTCCACAGGTGGCCGATAGCCTGTTTGCCATCCAATAGAAGAGCGGCGAGTCATTGAGGGACTTCATAGCCCAATTCAAGGAAGCCGCGCTCGAGGTCTACAGCCTTGACAACTCAGTACCCACTCTGGCCTTGAAACGAGGGTTTCGCCCCTCCCATTTTGCATACTCCCTTGACAAGAAGCCGCTGAGCTCCTATGTCGAGTTGTTGGGTCGAGCATAGAAGTACATCCACGCCAATGAAGATGAATCCTCCTGACGCAAGGCAGATGGAGGCCCCAACAAGAAACAGGCCCGACCTGCACCCGATAAGCCACGTCAGGAGAGACCTGAGCCTCCCTGGCGATCCAACAACCGACCGAGGGCTTTCGCCCCAAGAGAGGGGCTCTATACCCCCTGCTCGCCCTGATATCTCACATCTTGATGGAGATCGAGGGTGAGTCGTTCCTCCAGCGCCCTCCGCCTCTGAAGCCTGGGACCCCCCATGACAAAAATTCTATTGTCGTTTCCATCGGGACCACGACCATGACACCAAGAGTTGCCGTCAGCTTAAGAAGGCGATCGAGTACCTCATTCAGCAAGGCTACCTCAGCAAGTTCATCCAGAGGGTGAATCTGGCTGCTCCGGGTCCATCGGCTCCCCCGCCTACCCATCTTAATGTCAATAACACCCCAGCCGAGGAGATAGTTGCTATGATATCCTGGGAGGCAGGCGGCCCATCTAAGAGGCCTAGGGGGAGGAGGGAGTAGAGCCTGTAATCCCTTCTTTTAAAAGGGACCTAGAAGGGGTGAGCAATCCCAATGATGATAGTGTCGTCGTATCTATGATGATTGCAAAGCAGCCTGTAAGAAGGATTTGGTCGACAATGGAAGCTCAGCCGACATTTTAAGTTATGATGCATTTGTTTGAATGTGCTTGTCTCATGACTCCCTTCGGCCCATGGCTACGCTCCTCATGGGTTTTATCGGAGACTTTGTGAAGGTGGAAGGAGAAATCACTCTCTCGGTCACGGCTGGGATGTCACCCTGCTAGAAGATGGTCCTGGTGAGGTTCCTGGTTGTCCGGGTCCCCCTGGCTTACAATGCCATCCTCGATAGGCCCGAACTAAACTTGTTGGATGTCATCATCTCCACCAAGAGGTTGCTCATGCAGTTCCCAACCAATAACGGAGTCGGGGAGATGCGTGGAGAGAGGAACCTATTGTTTCTCTGCTATCACACAGCGCCTGGCCCTCGAGAGGCACCGGCCCCACCAGTGACCGAGCTGCTTGATCCCAGGGACTCAAAGAGGAGGGGGAAACCGGCTGAGCACCTACTAACCTTCCCATTAGGGGAGGATCCGACGAAGACCATCCAAGTTGGATTGCTCCTCCTCGAGGAAGCGAGGGCTCGACTCCTTATCTTTCTTTGGGCCAATTTGGATGTGTTCGCCTAGTCGGCATTGGACATGCCAGGTATTCCACCTGAAGTAATTACCCACAAGCTCATCATCAATCCACAGTGTCGACCATCTCGACAGAAGAAGAGAAGCTTTGCCCTCAAGTGGCAGAAGGCTATCGATGAGGAGATCCGCAAGTTGTTGGCAGCTGGGCATATATGGGAGGTGCACTATCCAGATTGGCTCGCCAACGTTGTAATGATCCGCAAGGCCAATGGAAGTTGGAGAATGTGTGTTGACTTCACCGACCTCAATAAGGCATGCTCCAAGGATAGCTTCCCACTGCCCAGAATTGACCAACTGGTGGATGCTACGTTGGGCCACGAGATCCTCAGCTTCATGGATGCCTTTTTGGGGTACAATCAGATTAAGATGGACCCAGCGGACGAGAAGGCCACCTCCTTTGTGACCCAAAAGGGTATCTACTGCTTCAGAGTGATACCGTTCAGACTGAAGAATGCGGGGGCTATGTATCAGAGACTGATGAACATGGTCTTCGAAGACCAAGTCAGACGCAACATGAAGGTCTACGTGGATAACATGCTGACCAAAAGCATCCACACTGATGACCACATTGCCGACCTAGTAGAGACCTTTGACAACCTTCGCCGTTACCAGATGAAGCTGAACCCACGGAAGTGTACCTTCAGGGTCACAGCAAGCAAATTCCTGGGCTTTATGGTGACCCAGTGGGGGATAAAGGTAAACCTGAACAAAATTTAGGCCATCCTTGACATGAAACCCCTGGCCAATAAGAAGGAGGCGCAACACCTAACTGGACGAGTAGTGTAACCCCCGGGATCTTAATTACCCGGGTCATGTGAACCATGTTAGTGGCGATGGGAGTTTCTACCTGCTGACGCTTCGCTCTTGGCATGGCATTTTGATTCCCCTGAATTCCCTGATCCGAGGCGTCACCAGGGAGATTAAAATGGGATGGAGGGTGACTCCCTCCTTCATCCGGACGCTCACCTCCTCCAGATAATTCCCTGCCCGTCCTCCTAATTCCAGAGAGAGAGAGGGTTAGAGACGAATCGAGAGAGAGAGAGAGCCTGAGAGAGGAAGGAAGGGGCAGAGGGAGAGAGAAGGAGGAGCGGACCGTGCAGCCGGTCCGATCCTTGGTTCGGGCCCGGCGGCATGCCCGTCGCCTCGCCGGGCCTGAGCTCCGGTCTGTGGCTTCCACCGACGCCGGGCGTGCGTCCGATGGAGGTCTGGCCGGCCATGGTGGTCGGCCGTGCCACCTGTTGGAAGAAATAGTCTCCGAGGCATGCATATTTTTAAAAATTGATAACTATTATCATTACGGAAATTAAAAGATTACATATTAATCTATCTAATATACATCAAAATCATATCTTTACCTATATATTCAGGGTCGTTTGATCTAAAATATGTATATAAAAACATCAAGATCATATCTTGATCTTCAAGATGACTAGTCACACTATTATCTTGAAGCCTGCCTTAAGATCTAGGGATCAAATCACTTACCTTAAGAATAGTAGGTAAATCCTTATTGCTCTACAGCTGTTCAATCGTCCGGCCTCTAGTATCGTCCACGCGAACCCCCGAATGATCAGATTTCCGGAAGTGCTAGCTCACGGAAAAATAGCTTTGCTGATCTTGAATCCTCTCACTTGAATCATCCTCCAAGATCCACCAGGCTTCCGCTAACACCAGAATCACCAGGATTTTCTATTCTAACATTTTAGAATTACAATCCACGACAATTTAGAGTTACAATCCACGACAATTTAGAGTTACAATCCACGATAAATCGTGTATTGTTGTTCTATTTTTTGTTCTATGTTCTCTGATGAGGGAATGCCCTCTATTTATAGTCTAGATTTAGCCTTGACATTTAATTCTGACATTTAAGAATCCGTCGTTTGTCAAAAGCGAAGAGACGCCAAAGGCGCGGCGCTTGGTTTAATTCCGACATTCGGAGAAAACCAAGGAGTCGCGGCGTTTGGTTTAGTTCCGTCGTTTGAAGAAAACCAAAGAGACGATGGATAAATCCGACGTTTGATAAATAAATGTCATGCATTAAATTCTATCTCATGAGATGAGATTTTAGCCATCTCATCATATGAGATCCATATTCGAGAGGTTTGGGTTCTGATCTGAATTTATTTGACTTAACCCACATATATCATGGTCCAAGCCCAAATCAAATTTGGCTAGTCCTGAATCTATTTAAATTCAAATCAAGTCTAATTTCAAATCAATATTTGAAATTGACTTGTCCTTCTAATAGACTTAAACCAAATTGAATCTTATTCAATTGTACTTAACCCAATTGAGATAATTCAATCAATCAAATTGATTAATTAAATCATATACGATTCTCAATCGTTGATCAGTAAATAGATCATCCTAGGAAACTTCTATGCGTGTGACTCTCTAGGTTCGAACCTAAGCCGGTAGCATAGAAACAACTTTCTATACTAATCGATGTGCCCATCTAGCAATGGAACCCGACGTCCGGATAGGTCGAAGAGTTACCGAGCAAACTCCAAGAACCCTAAGAAACAGTTACCGTATAATTCATCCTCTTGACCACAAATGCTAAGGATGGCTTAAGAGCCTGTCAACTCTAAATAACAAATCCATAAAGTGATTTCAACTTTAGTGATCATGTGACTTTCACATGAAGTGCCTTGGCCAAGGTCTTGCTAAATTGAAACACAAGCATTTCTCCTTTTAATGGGATAGGTCAAATTCCATCTTGATCCACAACTGACTACCACAAGTACTTAACTGCACCCAGTAACCTTTCGTAGCTGGATTAGAAATCCAGGTGGTCCGGCACCTAAGTACAATAAGTTGCTTGTAAGCCACTGGTTGTGATCTTCAGGTCTGAAGGATACTTATACATATATCTTCTCGGATTAACTCTTGACAGCAGAGTATCCGAAAATGAGTCACGTTCGGTGAAATGTACTCCTACACTTTCACCTGTATGTCATACCAGTGTCTCTACACTCCTTGGTTAAGAGGATAACCAACAAATATGATATACAACGTCCTATAATTGATAGTACTATGGCCCTGTCATAGTATATCATTTGGTCGCGAACTCTTTTAAGGACCTTCTAGATAAATCCTCCTTTATCATGAGGAAGATCCTAAGGGCTTCATCACTTTTAAGAGTATTAAGAAGATGTTCTTGTAATGAATAAACTGCCAAATAACTTTTATTAATATATCAATTTATATACAATTTACATCAGCACAATCATCAAATGATTGGCTTTAGGATACAATTCCCAACAAACTCCCACTTAGCCTAAAGCCACTCATTACAGTATCTAATACCCATCTTCAACTTATAGTTGTCAAACTCCTTGATGCTGAGTGCTTTAGTAAATGGGTCACCTAGGTTTTCCTTTCCATCAATCTTCTGAAGATTTATGTCACCTCGGTCTACTATCTCTCGAATAAGATGAAACTGGGGCAGTATATGCTTGGTGCGCTGATGTGCTCGTGGTTTCTTTGCTTGAGCTATGGCACCAGTGCTGTTACTGTATAACAGGACTGGTTCATCTGATGCAGTGATGTACTCTGCCTCGCACACCGAATCTGTCACTGTATGTTGCTTAGAACTTTTCCAACAAACAGCTCCATCATTTAGGATAAGTATGAAACCCGATACACTTTTGCTATCATCATGATCTGATTGAAAACTGGAATCAGTATATCCAACAAGTTTCAAATCAGACTCTCCATAGACTAACCACTGGTCCTTAGTATTTCTCAAATACTTAAGGATTGTCTTAACAACTTGCCAGTATTTTTCTTCTGGATCAGATTGGTATCTACTCACTACTCCTAGTGAGTATGCCACATCTGGTCTTGTACATGTCATGGTGTACATAATCGATCCTACTGCCGAAGCATATGGAATTCGACTCATACGTTCTCTTTCATTAGGAGTTGTCGGACAATCCTTCTTAGAAAGATGAATTCCATGGCCTATCAGAAGATAGCCTTTCTTGGAATTCTCCATGCTAAACCTCTTTAGCACTGTGTCAATGTACGTAGATTGGGATAAACCTAGCATCCTCTTAGATCTATCTCTATAGATCTTCATCCCTAGGATGTATGATGCTTCTTCCAGATCTTTCATGGAGAATTGTGATGATAACCATGTCTTTATTCCTTGTAATGCAGGGATATCATTCCCGATTAAGAGAATATCATCCACATATAATACAAGAAATACAATAACAGAATCGTTAGCCCATTTATAAATGCAAGGTTCTTCTTTATTCTTAATAAAGCCATAAGATTTGATCACTTTATCAAATCGTATGTTCCAACTCCTTGATGCTTGCTTAAGTCCATAAATAGACTTTTGTAGCCTGCACACTTTAGACTCGTCTTCAGATATAAAACCTTCAGGCTGTATCATATACACCTGTTCTTCTAAATCACCATTTAGAAAAGCGGTTTTAACATCCATCTGTCAAATCTCATAATCGAAGTGTGCTGCTATAGCTAGCATAATCCGAATGGATTTCAGCATTGCCACAGGAGAAAACGTTTTGTCATAGTCAATACCATAACGTTGACGATACCCCTTGGCAACCAGACGTGCTTTATAGGTCTCTACCTTTCCGTCTGCGCCTTCTTTTCCTCTTGAAAACCCATTTACACCCTATGGGTTTTATCCCTTCGGGTGGGTCAACTAATGTCCATACATTATTGTCCTTCATGGAATCAAGTTCGAATTTCATGGCATCAAGCCATTTATTAGAGTCAGTCCTTTGCATAGCATCCATATAGGTGATCGGATCCTCGTTGTTCTCATCGAGTTCAACAGGATCATCATTCTGGACCAAGAAACCCAAGTATCTGTCCGGTTGATGTGGTACTCTACCAGATCGCCTTAATGGTGCATCTAAAATGGGTTTTGAGTTTGATCTAATCAACTCAGATTCTAGGGGTTCACTGGTTTGTGTTGTTCCTTCTACTTGATGAACTTCCTCAAGTTCAACATTAGAGCTATTTGTTCCTTCACTAAGGAACTCCTTTTCAAGAAAAACTGCTCTATTACTAATGAACAACTTTTGTTCTTCAGTATTGTAGAAGTAATATCCTTTGGTTTCTTTCGGATAGCC
The DNA here is from genome assembly GCA_900491605.1 of Calamus simplicifolius. NCBI lineage: Eukaryota > Viridiplantae > Streptophyta > Magnoliopsida > Arecales > Arecaceae > Calamus > Calamus simplicifolius. The sequence goes on along the minus strand of UESW01003957.1, from coordinate 1,197,854 downwards.
GATGAAAAAATATTTGTCAGATTTGGGTTCAAGTTTGTCTGATTTTGCACGTTTCACATAAGCCGGACACCCCCAGACTCTCAGATAGGTAATAACCGGTTTATGTCCATACCACATCTCATGTGGAGTTTTAGAAACAGACTTACTTGGAACCTTATTAAGAATATGACAAGCTGATTCTAATGCGTATCCCCAAAATGATATTGGCAAGCTTGCAAAACCCATCATGGACCGAACCATGTCTAACAGAGTTCGATTCCTTCTTTCCGACACACCGTTATGTTGCGGTGTTCCAGGAGGAGTCCATTGGGAGAGAATCCCATTCTCCTTAAATATGTCACAAATTCATTGGAAAGGTATTCGCCTCCTCGATCTGATCGAAGGGTCTTAATACATTTTCCTGTTTGTTTTTCTACTTCTTTATGATATAGTTTGAACATTTCAAACGATTCAGATTTATGTCGCATAAGATAGACATAACCGAACCTAGAAAGGTCGTCTGTAAAAGTAATGAAGTAGTAATATCCACTTTGGCACAAGTGCTCATTGGTCCACATACATCAGTATGTACTAGACCCAATAGCTCTTTGGCTCTTTCACCTTTTCCAGTAAAAGATGACTTGGTCATTTTACCAAGAAGACATGATTCACAGGTAGTTAATGATTCACAATCATCAACTCGAAGGATGCCCTCCTGAGTTAACCTGTTTAATCTGTTCTTGTTGATATGACCCAGCCGATGGTGCCAAAGATAAATCTGTGACATCAGTTGTTCTAGGGCGCTTACTTGATTGTACACTACATTCACAGGCTGTGATAATATATAAATGCCATTAGATAAATGCCCAGTCATTACAGTGACTCCATTCATAATGATATTCAAAGTAACATCCTTTATTGAAATTTCATAATGACTTTTGGCCAGAAGGCCTACAGAAATTACGTTCAACAAGAACGTTGGGCAAAAATGACAATCATTTAGTATAATGACATTTCTATTGAAAACTATTTCAAGAACTCCTAATGCCAGAACTGGAACTAATCTTCCATCGCCGACATTAAGGAATCTTTCATTGTCCTCAAATCTTCTAGTGACCTGTAGTCCCTGCAATGAATTGCAAATGTTAAAAGGACTCCCGGTATCCAATACCCAGGTCTGATTATCATATACAGAAAAATTACAAGGTGTTATCATATAAATACCTTGTTGAGCAACATCTTGCTCCTTTTTCTTCTTTGGCCTGTTTGGATCAAGTGTGGCAATGTAAAGAGGACAGTTCCTCTTCCAGTGCCCTTGCATCTTGCAGTGAAAGCATTCAGCTTGACTTTTATCAACTTTCTTCTTCTGCATCTGACCCCTTATAGATGTCCTAGCATGTTGCACCTTTTTATTATTCTTTTTCTTCTTCCCTTTCCCAAAGGGTTTACGCCCTACCTTAGATCCTTCAACCACATTAACCAAACCCTTAGAGAGCTGGTTATCCTTCTCAAAGTTCTGTAACAACCCCAACAAACCGTGGTAGTTGACTGCAGGCTTTGTCATTCGAAAATGAGTAAGGAAAGGTCGGAAGGATGGAGGCAAGGAATTCAGGATCGCATCTTTTCCCAACTGCTCATGTAAGGGAAAGCCGAGCTTGCTTAGGAGTTCTATCTTCTCGATCATGTACAATACATGATCAGTGACAGGAGATCCATCCCTCATTCGAGCATTAAAAATAGCACAACTAGTCTTGTGCCTTTCAACATCGTCGGTGTGCCGAAAGATTCATTCAACGCTTGAATGATTTCTTCTGGCTGAGCATTCTCGAACCGGCGACCGAATTCATCGTTCATTGCTGCTAGCATGATACAACGCACGCTAGTTCTATCATTGAGCCACTTCTGATAAGTGTCTCTCTCAGAACTTTGGGTGTTTGCATCAGGTATCTTTGGTGCAGGATTATTCAGAATATATAGAATCCTCTCATGCTCAAGGACGATCTTAAGTTTTCTGAACCAGCTATTGAAATTGGAACCATTCAACTTGTCACTATCCAATAGGGACCTTAATGATAAATTAGTGGCCATTTCTGCATAAGGAAAAACTAAAGTTTATTAGTATATAAATTGATTCAGTCTAAAGACTTGGACTTTAGTCTAAAGATTCCCACTATTTTGTTCAAATTGGCAGCCTCTACACCCCAATTCGAAGAATTATTCTTAATTCTTTAGCGGGCACTAAGATCTACATAAACTACATACAGGCCCAAGTGAAGCTTGGCTAACCCATATGCATCTAAGAGTAGGTTCAAAACCAATTGTTTTCCCAAACAATTCTTAGTGTTCAGTTTTGCCCCATGTACCTCTTCAGCAGGCATGAAGTGCCTCCACTGAAAGTTCTGGTTAGGTCCAACCATTAAATGATATAATCAGTGTAACCTATCAATAGACAACCAAGCCCGAGTGAAGCTCGGCTCACCTGACTGTCTATTTAATAGTTACGCTGACTTATCATATAATGAATGATAATTCCGATGGTTGACAAGCACCAGGCATGGAGTGCCTCCAATGATTATCAAGACATCGGACTCATTATCACCCACCTTAATGGGAGGCTATGATCTAGTTATCATATAACTATTTCATTTTAAGGACCTAATAATTTTAGAGGATTTTAATAATATGAAGATAAATTGACTAATCAAGTTCTCCCACTGAATCTATGAAATCGGTAGAATGAAACAAGATTAAGTCAGGTTAAGTGGCACCTAAATCAGTCAGACTGATTTCCTTACAGGCATGGGTCAACCCGAATCAGGTAAATGATCTGAATCATAAATGGTTCACCACATTGACCAGGTGAGTGAGATCGATGGGAGGGATATGCCATTAACTCGTTAAAGACGCATCAATACGAGTAGCTCCCAATTAAAAACCATTCGATCGTTGATCCTAGAGCAACTTGCCAACTCACCTTGACATCATATGGTTAACCAATTCTGATTTGACCATCTAAGAGATTCATGCTCAACCACGGAGCCTAATCTACTTCCATTTGGTTTAATCAAAGAGAAGGACATGATCAACTACAACTATTGTTTGATTTAGAGCATTCTTAACCTAATCTAATTAGATTTGATCAAATACTCTTTTAGTCCAGTTGATTTAAACCTTAGGGTCTAACCCTTTATGGACCCGATTTAGCTAACCCAAATGATTAAATATATTTCATGTTTACATGTCATATATTTCAATCAAGCATATTATGTTACTACTCATAATTCCTATATTTAGATCATATCTAAAAAGATTATGAATTAATATTTGACATTCAAATAAAACTCTCATAAATATTTGTATGTTTCATAACATAGACATCATGCCATCATATATCATATCTATGTTTTTATACTAAACATGCAAATATCATGCTTTTATACAACATCAATATGTATCAAATATAAAACATCTTTTGAGAGTGTGTGTAATCTATGTTTTGATGCCAAAGCTCAATTTAAATTATCTTTATCAATGATAAAACAATCGCACGGCAATATGTCACAGAATACCTCATTGAATGGGTAATTTGGATTTTCAATCCATCTGTGACCATATGGCCTTGTGATAGTTTTAGCCATAATTACACAATTAATGAGAGCATTAATTTACATGCAATAAATTAGATCAATAACGAAACCATGGCTCTGATACCATTTGTAGGGAGAAATAATCTCCGAGGCATGCATATTTTTAAAATTGATAACTATTATCAATGCGGAAATTAAAAGATTACATATTAATCTATCTAATATGCATCAAGATCATATCTTTGCCTATATATAGGATCGTTTGATCTAAAATATGCATATAAAAAATCAAGATCATATCTTGATCTTCAAGATGAAGTCATACTCTTATCTTGAAGCCTGCCTTAAGATCTAGGGATCAAATCACTTACCTTAAGAACAGTGGTAAATCCTTTTGCTCTGCAGCCGTTCAATCGTCCGGCCTCTAGTATCGTCCACGCGAAGCCCCGAATGATCGGATTTCCGGGAGTGCTAGCTCGCGGAAAAATAACTTTGCTGATCTTGAATCCTCCACTTGAATCTTCCTCCAAGATCCACCAGCTTCCGCTAACACCAGAATCACCAGGATTTTCTATTCTAGACGACAATTCAATATCTTTTGTTCTAATCTGGTGAGGGATGTCCTCTATTTATAGTCTTTTAGCCAGACATTTAATTCTAACATTTAGAATTCCGTCGTTTGGCAAAAGCAAAGAGACGCCGAAGGCACGGCGCTTGGTTTAATTCCGACGTTCGGAGAAAACCAAGAGTCGTGTTTGGTTTAGTTCTCGTTCGGAGAAAACCAAAGAGACGAGGGATAAATCCGACGTTTGGTAAATAAATGTCATGCATTAAATTTATCTCATGAGATGAGATTTTAGCCATCTCATCATATGAGATCCTTATTCGAGAGGTTTGGTTTGGGTTCTGATCTGAATTTATTGGACTGAACCCACATAGATCATGGTCCTAGCCCAAATCAAATTTGGCTAGTCCTGAATCTATTTAAATCCAAATCAAGTCTAATTTCAAATCAATATTTGAAATTGACTAGTCCTTCTAATAGACTTAAACCAAATTGAATCTTATTCACTTGTACTTAACCCAATTGAGATAATTCAATCAATCAAATTGATTAATTAAATCATATACGATTCTCAATCGTTGATCAGCAAATNACAATTTACATCAGCACAATCATCAAATGATTGGCTTTAGGATATAATTCCCAACACCACCGGCACTGTAACAGGCTGCAACGGATCATAAGAGAGAAAGGAGATATATGAGAGAATTAGAGAGAGAGTGTGAACGGGGAGGCCGGCCGTGGCGCCGGCTTTGGTCCGGCCAACGGCGGCCGGGCCGCCTCCAATTTGGCCGACCGTGCCGCTGCACAGTAAGTCGCGTGGGTGATGAAGGAAAGAAAAAGAGAGAGAAAATTGGAGGAAGAGAGAGGGGAGGGGCTGGCCGCGACGGCAGCCAGCTCCGGTCTGGCCAATGGCGGCCGGGCCACCTCGAATTTGGCCGGCGGCCCTGGCCGCCAGCACGACTCTCCTCTGTTTGGAGAAACAGAGGAGCTGGGATTTGATTCAATGGCCGACTGGCCGTCCAAGTTTTGGGCCCTGCTGGGCCGGTTCATGTGCCTTTTTGAGCAGGATTTTGGGCCCTATATTGGGCCGGGATTGGCAAAATAAAATATGGCCCGAATCTAGGTTGATTCTAGTTTCTTGGGATAATTTTGATTCCCATTTGGACATTTATATTGGGAGATATTCGAGCCCAAAGTTGGGCCCGTGGATTAGTCTGGGTAGAGTTTTAGGAGTCATTTTATTATTTAGATTATAGAGATTTAATTATGGAAATGATGCTGTAGGTGCCCAGATGTCCAAGTAACTGGTTTATCATTTGGAATTTACGTACTGAGGTAAGTAAGCCAATTATTATAATTTCATAAATTATGTAATTTATAAATTATGTATTTATAGTTTTATGCATAATTATGAAATATGATAAAATGGAGTTTTATTGGTATTGATTATTTTGGAAATTGGTAAATTGTACCATGAGTATATAATTGAGTATTTTCTATAATTTATAGCCGGTGATATTTTGCAAAGTAATGGTTTTATATGTTTATGCAAAATATGAAGAAATATGATTATTTTAACTTTGCAAAATGAATTGGTACTATTGATATATTATATGCAATTGTTAAGAATGTACAAACACTATATGTGATGTGAAAAGATTTGATGATGTATAATGTGTGACATGCATATTTTATGATGACATTGAAATATACTTATATGTGTCGCCGCGGTTCTCATATGATGTGAAATGCCAAGTGATACGTGACCCCCTACAGGGAAGATATGTGGAGGACACACATCTGTAGGATGTATTCTGATTGATTGTTTATGATACGGGACCCATCTCCATAGGAAAATATATGGAGGACACACATCTAGAGGATGTGTTCTGAGTGATTTTGATATGGCATAACGCTGGTATCATGACCCTCTCTTAGGGGATATTTAAGAATGATGCACCAAGTTGGGTGTAGTAGGGCCGTGGGACAATAAGACATATGAAAACAATGATTATATAGACAGTGGGTTTGTATACATTGCATATTCTGGTATTTATTGTATAAGCTTCCAAATTATTTGAGTTGATAATATGCATATTCTGATAGCATGATAAATGTATTGAAATTTGGAAGTTTTTTGATTTGAAAATATTTTGATAAGATAGATGATATGACTATTTTATATTATATTAGGCTTACTTATTGAGTGTGAGCTCATGTAAATCTCACAATGTTTTTCAGAGCCTCAGGAGTGAAGAAGGATTTTTGGGGTTGATGGAGCTTCTAGTTAAATAAAATAGTTCCATAATGTTGATGTAACCCCGGTTATGCTTGTGTGTAGGGCTTGTAGCCCAAAACTTATAATTATGGTTTGTAATAAAGTATGGATTTGGATTGACTATTTATACCTATTGCCTTAAATTATTTGTGTGTCAAAATTTGGGACGCCTTGCATCCGGCATGCGGCGGGTTGTCACCCTAGCTCAAAATTTTGGATCTGGGGCGTGACAGCTTTAGTGGTATCAGAGCCTGATTTATGACCTTAGAGACACTTACATGATGACACTTTAGGCAAAATACTAAGATGACATTGGGACAATTATAACTTTATAGGAATTTCAGGTATTATGTTTTGAAAGCCTGAAATGCAAAATTTATGATGATATTAATGACAAACTAATTTAACAGGAGATAGGAATGGCTCGTCGCACTAGGAGTCAACAAAATGATGAAGACTCCCAGGTTGGTAATGCTGGTCAGCAGGGAGGTCAGGAAGCTACCGGTGGTTCTGGCCCTGTCACTCAAGTTAGGACTGATCAGCAGCGACTCCAGACCGAGATGCTTTAGGTTCTCTCGGGTATGGCGCAGTCGATGCGGACATGCAGCATCAGATTTTGCAGGCTTGTCCACTCAGCCTGCTCCCATTGCCCGCAGACTCAGCCTGCCCCTACCATTCCGCAACCCCAGCCTACCCCTCCTGCTCCACAAACTCAGCTAGCCTTACCTACTCACCCTGCACCATTGACCCAGCCTACTCCACCTCAACCCTGGGTAGGGTTGGCCGCAGCTTTGCAGATTTCAAAAAGTTTGCCCCTGCCCCTTTCTCTGGATCCACCAACCCTGTTGATGCTGAGCAGTGGATGCGAGATATGGAGAAGGCTTTTACGGCCTATGGTAGCCAGGAGTTGGAGAGGATCAGATTTGCCACCTATCTTCTCCAGGGAGAGGCTTATGATTGGTGGTTAGTTGAGGAGCAGCGACGGGGTGGACAGGTTATCTCTTGGGGAGAGTTTCGGAGGCCTTTTTCGACAAATACTTTCCCAGGAGTGTGCAGAGACAGATGGAATCAGAGTTTATCAAATTGGAGCAAAGGAATCTTTTTGGCCCAATATGAAGCTAAATTCACCAGGTTGGCCCGATTTGCTCCAAATATTGTAACCAATGAGATGGCCAAGATCACCAGATTCACTGAGGACTGCGACCCAGATTGAGGCAAGCAGTCAATGCATTTGAGCTTCTCACTTATAGTGCTGTGGTGAATAAGGCCTTGGTAATTGAGAGGGATATGAATGCTGTTCAGAGGGATTGGGAGCAGCAGAGGAAGAGGAAAGGGCCTATTTCTGGCCAACCCCCAGCTCAGGCCAAGAAAAGAGGTGCACATCAGGCCAGGACAACGGAACAAGGAGACTTGTTGCCTTCGCTGTGGGAACTTCCACCCAGGAAGGCCTTGCCGCGGTATGTCTGGTGCCTGCTTCCTCTGTGGGAAGACTGATCACAAGATGGCCACCAGTCCCCTTCGAAAGGATCAACAGTCCTCTTCTAGTCAAGGGATGAGTCAGCAGCATCAGCAGCAGCCACCGAGAACCCAGGGGAGGGTCTTTACCCTCACTCAGCAATATGCTGCCACCTCTAATTCTGTGGTGACAGGTATACCATTTAATTTCATATCTGGTATTACATTATTAGTGTAATACATTGATAGATAATCTTTAATGTTTTAATGTTAAAATAAATTACACTTATGTCCAGGAATGATTAAAGTAGGCACTGCTTATGCTCAAACTTTAATTGACCCGGGTGCCACACATTCTTTCATATCTGATATCTATCGTGACAAGAATGCATCATTGACACCCGTTCCTTTGAACAAGAGTTGCATATTGCTTTTCCAAATGGAGATATTATGAAGGTTGACATAGTATGCAAATCCTGCCCGATTGTCTTGGAGGATAGAGGTTGAATGCTGATCTAATTGTCCTTCCACTGAAGTTCTTTGATGTTATCCTTGGAATGGATTGGTTGGCCTCCTATCATGCTTCAGTGGACTGCTTCAGGAAGATTGTCAACTTCAAGATTCCTAGTCAGCCTGAATTCAGTTTTACTGGTGGTCAGAAACACCTAGCTCCAGTGTTCATATCGACGCTGCAGGCTGGAAGGTGCTGATGAATGGTGGTCAAGATTTCTTGCTGTAGTCAAGGACCTTCAGCAGGAAGAGACCAAGTTAGAGGATATTCCTATAGCTTGAGAATTCCCTGATGTCTTCCCTGATGATTTGATTGATTTGCCCCCTGATCGGAAGTCGAATTCTCCATTGATTTAATTCCTGGAACTGGACCTATATCCAAGGCCCCTTACCGCATGGCCCTGGCTAAGTTAAAGGAATTGAAGGATTAGTTGCAAGAGCTCCTAGATCGGAGATTTATCAGACCCAGTATTTCTCCTTGGGGTGCTCCAGTTCTATTTGTCAAGAAGAAGGATGGCAATCTTCGGCTCTGCATTGATTACCGAGAAATCAATAAAGTAACAGTGCAGAATAAGTACCCTCTGCCGAAGATTGATGACTTGTTTGATCAACTCCAAGGAGCCCGGATATTCTCAAGGATTGATCTTAGGTCAGGGTACCATCAACTCAAAGTCAAGGAAGGGGATGTGCCTAAGACAGCATTTAGGACCAGATATGGCCACTATGAGTTCTTGGTGATGCCATTTGGGTTAACTAATGCCCCAGTATATTCATGGATTTGATGAACAAAATTTTTAAACCATACTTGGATCAGTTTGTGGTGGTTTTCATTGATGATATTTTGATATATTCTAAGAGCCATAAGGAGCATGAGGATCACCTGAGAATCGTACTTCAGATTCTTCGAGAGAAAAGACTTTATGCCAAGCTGCTGAAGTGTGAGTTTTGGTTGGAGCAAGTATCTTTCTTGGGTCATATAATCTCTAAAGATGGCATTTCTGTGGACCCAAAAAGATTGAAGCTATCATTAGCTGGAGCCGACCTTCCAATGTGGCAGAAGTCAGAAGCTTCTTGGGCCTAGCGGGTACTACCGTAAATTTGTGGAGGACTTCTCTTGCATTGCTCTACCCCTAACTCGCTTAACTCAAAAGCGAGTAAAGTTTGATTGGATAGAGGAATGTGAGAAAAGTTTTAGGAGTTAAAGCAGCGCTTGGTGTCAGCTCCCATTCTTGTTCTTTCACAGGATTTGAGGGATTTACTCTATATACTGATGCCTTTCGAAAAGGATTGGGTTGTGTTCTGATGCAGAATGGGAAGGTGATAGCCTATGCCTCCAACAACTGAAGCCTTATGAGCAGAATTATCCTACTTATGATCTGGAATTGGCTGCTGTGTTTTTGCCCTGAAGATTTGGCGGCATTATCTATATGGAGTGTCGTGTAATGTGTATACAGATCATAAGAGTCTAAAGTACATTTTCACACAAGGGAGCTGAACTTGAGATAGAGGAGGTGGTTGGAGCTACTAAAGACTATGACCTGACCCTGCACTATCATCCTGAAAGGCCAATGTAGTAGCTGATGCTTTGAGCAGAAAATCCTCTTCTGAGTTAGCTACTATGATTACTTCCCAGCCTCATATATTGAGGGACCTTGAGATGGAAGGTTGGATTGAGAGTACAGCGGTCTGATGGGCATGTTGCAGCACTGTGCTTCAGCCGACCCTAGTTGACAGGATCAAGTCCTCCCAGAATGATGATCCAGATTTACAAAAGATTAAAGAAGCTGTGCAGTCAGGAGTTCAGAATGAATTTTATGTAATGGAGGATGGAACCTTGAAATTTGAAGGAAGACTTTGTGTGCCAAACATGGAGGAGCTAAAGGCCGACATTTTGAAGGAGGCTCACTACTCTCCCTATACTGCATCAGGTGGCACTAAGATGTACAGAGACTTAAAGGAAAATTTTTGGTGGAAAGGTATGAAGAGGGAGATTGCTCAGTATGTGGCCAAGTGCTTGGTGTGTCAGCGAGTGAAGGCCGAACATCAAAGGCCTGCGGGACCTCTTCAGTCTCTAATGATTCCTCAGTGGAAATGGAAATGATCACAATGGACTTTGTGACTGGTCTGCCCAAAACTCCTAGAGTAATGATGCAGTATGGGTTATTGTGGACAGACTAACAAAATCAGCTCATTTCTTACCTTTCAGAGTTGGGGTCTCTAGTGAAAGATTGGCTAGTTTGTATATTGAGCAGATCGTGAGACTCCATGGTGTTCCGTATCTATTGTATCTGATAGGGATACTAGGTTTGTGTCTCAATTCTGGAAGAGTCTTCATAGGGCTATGGGAACCGAATTAAATTTCAATACAGCCTATCATCCCCAGTCAGATGGACAATTAGAGAGGACCATACAGATTCTGGAAGACATGTTGCGAGCCTGTGTGATGGATTTGGGTGAGCATGGGATAACCACATACCTTTAGTGGAGTTTGCCTATAATAATAGTTACCAGGCCAGTATCCAGATGGCTCCGTTCGAAGCTCTGTATGGCAGGAGGTGCAGATCTCCTTTATGTTGGGATGATGTGGGGGAGAGAAATTGCTAGGCCCTGAGCTGGTTCAGCAGATAGTTGATAAGGTGCAATTGATCAGGGAGTCTTCGTACAGCTCAGAGCAGGCAGAAGAGTTATGCTGATGTCAGAAGGAGAGAACTGGAATTTTAGGTTGGGACCATGTTTTCTTAAGGGTATCACCAACCAAGGATGTGATGAGATTTGGGATCAGAGGGAAGCTGAGTCCACGTTATATTGGACCTTTTGAAATCTTGAGCAGAGTTAGGGAGGTAGCTTACAGCCTGGCACTACCTCCGATTCTATCAGGTGTGCACAATGTGTTTCATGTCTCTATGTTGAGGAGATATATTTTCGACCCCAGCCATGTAATAGAATATGAGCCTATGCAGTTGAGGAAAGATTTATCTTATGATGAGCATCCTGTGTGTGTCGTGGACCGCAAGGATCAGGTTTGAGACGGCGTACCATTCCCTATGTCAAAGTACAATGGAGCAATCATTCTGAGAGGGAGGCTACTTGGGAACTTGAAGAAGAAATGAAAAAGAAGTATCCACATTTATTTGCAGGTAAATTATCTATCCCAGATTGTTGACTTTGAATAGAACCTATTTGGATTCTATAGTTTAATTAAAGTGTATCAATTTCGAGGCCAAATTTTTATAAGGATGGGCTCGGTGTGGTGTTTTGATTCCCCTGAATTCCCTGATCCGAGGCATCACCAGGGAGATTAAAATGAGATGGAGGGTGACTCCCTCCTTCATCCGGACGCTCACCTCCTCTAAGTAATTCCCTGCCCGTCCTCCTAATTCCAGAGAGAGGGGATTAGAGATGAATCAAGAGAGAGAGAGAGAGCCTAAGAGAGGAAGGAAGGGGGAGAGGGAGAGAGAGGGAGGAGTGGACCGTGCAGCGGTCCAATCCTTGGTTCAGGCCCGGCGGCGCGCCAGTCGCCTCGTCGGGCCTGAGCTCCTGTCTATGGCTTCCATCGGTGCTGGGCGTGCGTCCGGTGGAGGTCCGGCCGGCCATGGTGGCCGGCCGTGCCGCCGGCACTGTAACAGGCCGCGGCGGATGATAAGAGAGAAAGGGAGATATATGATAGAAATGAGAGAGAGAGAGAGTGAAGGGGGAGGCCGGCTGCCGCCACGGCCGGCTTTGGTCCGGTCAACGGCGGCCGGGCCGCCTCCAATTTGGCTGACCGTGCCACCGGCACAGTAAGTGCCACGCGGGTGATGAAGGAAAGAAAAGAGAGAGAGAGAGAAATTGAAGGAAGAGAGAGAGGGAGGGGCTGGCCGCGGCGGCGACTGGCTCCGATTCTGCCAACGGCGGCCGAGCCACCTTGAATTTGGCTAGCGATGACCCTGGCTGCCGGCACGGCTTTCCTCTGTTTCGGGTGAAACAGAGGAGCTGGGATTTGATTCAATGGTCCGACTGGGCCATCCAAGTTATGGGCCCTGCTGGGCCGGTTCATATGGCCTTTTTGAGTAGGATTTTGGGCCTTATATTGGGTCGGGATTGGCAAAATAAAAATATGGCCCGAATCTAGGTTGATTCTAGTTTCTTGGGGTAATTTTGATTCCCCATTTGGGCTTTATATTGGGAGATATTCGAGCCCAAAGTTGGGCCCGTGGATTAGTCTAGGTAGAGTTTTAGGAGTCATTTTATTATTTAGATTATAGAGATTTAATTATGAAAAATGATGCTATAGGCGCCCAGATGTCCAAGTAGCTGGTTTATCATTTGGAATTTACGTACTGAGGTAAGTAAGCCAATTATTATAATTTCATAAATTATGTAATTTATAAATTATGGTATTTATAGTTTTATGCATAATTATGAAATATGATAAAATGGAGTTTTATTGGTATTGATTATTTTGGAAATTGGTAAATTGTACCATGAGTATATAATTGAGTATTTGCTATAATTATTATAGTCGGTGATATTTTGCAAAGTAATGGTTTTATATGTTTATGCAAAATATGAAGAAATATGATTATTTTAACTTTGGAAAATGAATTGGTACTATTGATATATTATATGCAATTGTTAAGAATGTACAAACCACTGTATATGTGATGTGAAAAGATTTGATGATGTATAATGTGTGACATGTATATTTTATAATGACATTGAAATATACTTATATGTGTCGCTGCGGTTCTCATATGATGTGAAATGCCAAGTGATACGTGACCCCCTCCATAGGGAAAGATATGTGAAGGACACACATCTATAGGATGTGTTCTGATTGATTGTTTATGATATGGGACCCACCTCCACAAGAGAAGATATATGGAGGATACACATCTAGAGGATGTGTTCTGAGTGATTTTGATATGGCATAACGCTGGTACCAGGACCCTCCTCTTAGGGGATATTTAAGAATGATGCACCAAGTTGGGTGTAGTAGGGCCGTGAGACACATAAGACATATGAAAACAATGATTATATAGACAGTGGGTTTGTATACATTGCATATTCTGGTATTTATTGTATAAGCTTCCAAATTATTTGAATTGATAATATGCATATTCTGATAGCATGATAAATGTAGTTGAAATTTGGAAGTTTTTGTGATTTGAAAATATTTTGATAAGATATGATGATATATGACTATTTTACATTATATTAGGCTTACTTATTGAATGTGAGCTCATGTAAATCTCACAATGTTTTTCAGAGCCTCAGGAGTGAAGAAGGATTTTTGGGGTTGATGGAGCTTCTAGTTAAATAAAATAGTTCCATAATGTTGATGTAACCCCGGTTATGCTTGTGTGTAGGGCTTGTAGCCCAAAACTTATAATTATGGTTTGTAATAAAGTATGGATTTGGATTGACTATTTATACCTATTGCCTTAAATTATTTGTTGTGTCAAAATTTGGGATGCCTTGCATGCCCGACATACGGCAGGTTGTCACCCTAGCTCAAAATTTTGGGTCTGGGGCATGACAGGTAGCAGCCTTAAGCCATTTTCTGTCCAAATTGGTGGAAAGGTGTCTACCCTTCTTTAAGGCCTTGTGCAAGGTCAACAACTTTGAATGGACCGAAGAGTGCCAGAGAGCATTCGAGGGGCTGAGGGGATTCTCCTCCACCCCGCCGTTGTTGTCCAAGCCAAGGGATGGGGAAGAGCTCTTCCTCTACCTCGCGGCCTCCACTGAGGCCGTCAGCTCCGTGCTCGTCTGCGCTGATACCGACAAAACTCAGAAGCCCATCTACTATACCAGCAAGGTGTTTCATGATGCAGAGATCAGGTATTCTCGTACCGAAAAGATTATTTTTGCATTGATCATCTATGCTCAGCGCCTTTGGCCCTACTTCCAAGCCCACTTGGTCGTGGTGCTCACGGACCAGCCGCTCAGAGCAATTTTATCCGGGCCTGACACTTCGGGCCGGCTGGTAAAATGGGCAATCTAGCTAAGAGAATTTGACCTGTCCTTTCGGCCAAGGTTGGCCATGAAGTCCCAAGTCCTAGCGGACTTCTTGGTTGAGTGCACCTGGACCGAGGAACCACCAAAAGAACTCCACTCAGCATCTCCAAATGCGGTGGCTGGGGCCGAGAGGCGAGACTGGATCCTTCATGTTGATGGTGCTTCGAATTCCCAGGGGAGTGGAGCCAGTCTCATTCTGGCTTGCCCAGAGGGAGAGATGGTTGAGTATGCCCTACAGTTCCTCTTTTCAGTGATCAACAACCAAGCAGAGTATGAAGCCTTGTTGGCGGGGATAAGACTGGCCAAGGAATTTGGAGTGAAGCGCCTTCGAGCCTTCACCGACTCCCAACTCATTTTCGAGCAAATCGCTGGGGAATACGAGGCTTGGGGTCCAACTATGTCCCGCTATTTGAGTAAGGTCCAATCATAGACCTCATCATTTACTCACTTCAGTGTTAGTTATATCCCCAGGGGCGAGAACGCCAGAGCTGATGCAGTGTCCCGTCTGGCCACCTCGATCGATGGGGCCCTGGGGAGGACGTACGTGGAGCATCTGAAAGTTCCAAGCATCGAAGCCTTCGAAGAGGCCCTGCCAATCAGCCAAGAGCCCACATGGATGAAGGATTATGTCCAGTACCTCACCGATGGCACTCTCCCCGATGACCCTGCGAAAGCCAAGCTGCTTAGGAGATGGGCCCCAAGTTCCTGATCTTGGATGGGTAGCTATACCGGAGGTCCTTCTCCTATCCACTACTCCGATGTGCCAGCTCAGCAGACGCTGATTACATCCTATGAGAGATCTACGAGAGCATCTACGGAAACCATCTAGGGGCAGAACACTGGCGTACAAGGCTTTGCGACAGGGATATTATTGGCCCACTATGAGGGAGGATGCAGCCGAGCTGGTTTGAAGATGTTACAGCTGCCAGCAGCATGCCAATATCCAGCGACAGCTGACCACCTAGCTGAGTCCCTTGTCGGCTACGTGGCCCTTCGCTCAGTGAGGGATGGACATACTGGGACCGTTTCCCTCAGCCTCTGGCTAGCGAAGATTTTTGTTTGTCACCATCGACCATTTCATCAAGTGAGTGGAAGCTGAGGCGCTGCCAAAGATTACCGAGCATAAGGTCAGATCCTTCTTTTGGAAATTCATCATCTATAGGTTCAGGCTACCTCACACTCTTGTCACTGACAATGGCCGACAGTTCGATAATGCCCCTTTCAGAGAGTTCTGTGCTGAGCTGGGCATCCACCAATGGTTCACCTCGGTTGGCTATCCACAAATTAACGGAGCGGCCGAGGTGACGAATCGTACCATTCTTCAAGGGCTTAGGACATGGTTGGATGACTTCAAAGGGAGATGGGTGGAGGAGCTTCCCAATGTGCTATGGGCCTATCACACCACACCGCGTACTTCCATCGGGGAGACTCCCTTCAGTCTTGTGTTTGGCTCCGAGGCTGTCATCGCCGTGTGCGTGTCGTAGCGCAACGATTAAAACACCTTAATTTCACTATTAGAATAGCGAGAGTAAGGGATCGATTCCACAGGGACTTTAGCGATTATCTTGAAATAAATTTATAAATTTAACTAAATAGATAACGAAGTAGATAATTAGTAGTGCAAAATAATAAGATATGGTTTATCTTATTAGAGCACGGCTCGTACCCGTAGATCACAGCCCGTCCCTTTTAAGAATAAATCAGTCTAAATTATTTTCACTTAAATAGAATTTAATAACAATTAAATATGCATAAAATTTTATTTCAATAACATCCAAGAGTGCATATTAAAAGCTAAAATAAAAGAGTTTTAATTTCTGATAGCAATAACAGAGCAACAAATTCTTCATAAATCAAATCAAAGACAAGATGAAACGGACTGAAGACAGGCTAAACTGGGTTGAAGACATGAACCGGGCCACGAACAGAGCATCCACAAATCCACTGACTCCTCTCCCTCCTCTGCATGCGCCTCCCGAGCCCACGAACAAAACAGAGTCTCCAAACGGATCCTCCAATGCCCACGGACGAACAGAGCCTCCACGAGATTCCTTGGAACAGAGTCTCTCCCTCACGGCTTGGAACGGATGCAGATCATTCAAGCCACGGCACGAACTCTCCTTCAAGAACACGGACACAGAACAGAGCAAAGACTTCCTCTCACGGCTGGCTGCTTCACGAACCCTTGATGCAGCGCCTCCCCGGACTTCCCCCCAAACGATGTTTCTCTGCTGCTATTTGTAAAGGCCCCGGATGCGGAGAAGACGCGGCGAAGAATTCTGTTTCAAAACAGAGACGCGGAAGCAACGAAGAAAATCTAGATAAATCATAAATAAAATCCAAATTCCTTCTAAAGGAATTTAATTCTTCCAATTTATAACTTCCAATCTAATCTATTCCTTAATTGGTGGAGGAAAAGATTAGATTGGAATCGGAGAAGAATCGAGCTGGGCTGAGAAAACGATGAAGTCGGCACTGGTTTGCCGACTTTGCTTTAAAATCCATGCTAAATCCTTATAAAATCAATTCCGAGCTCATCTTAAGTCCGATTTGAGTGCCGTTTGCGTCATTAAATCCCTAAAATCGAGCTCTTTAAATTGATAAGGTTTTATCTAAAATATTATATAAAATATTAAAATATTAAATAATAATAGGTACGTTAAATTATTAATTAATAGGTTTAATGATAATTATTTATGCGTTTATCACTCCCCCCAACTTGAATCTTACTCGTCCTCGAGCAAATAAGAAATTTAGAAATATGTACCAAGCTAGTCCAAGAATTGATAGTTATCTTACAGTTCTTTTTTTTTTTTTTTTTTTTAGATCATAAGGGAGGTACTTCATTGGATTATTAAGTTTTTTTAGTGATAAAGTGTAGTCCATAAGAATTTATAGAAGTCTTCCTTCACCAACTTTCCACTTCTCTGATTAAGTCTTCTAACTTAATTTGGGTTGGGTGTAATGTCTTTTGTACTTTGGTTCTTATTTATTTATTTATATGTAAAGTCAGTGCAATGTCCTAACCCCTTGCTTTCTAATTAACCCTTGTAGCGAGCTTTAGGCCAATGGCTCCCAAACCAATTGGTTTTAGGGCATTAGGTGTAAAACACCCCTCGGACTTACTTACTCGAGTTAAAAAGGCTTTAGGTAGGACTGACTCTATTAGGTTCTTTTACATTCCCACCTTTTTACGCGAACAACATCACTTTCTTAGGTGACGGGGCCCGGTTACTCAGTGAAAAATGCTAAGAACCTAATCTATTAACTTTAAGAGAGATTTTTTTTTTTTTTTTTGAATAACATTTTCACCCATACCCTTATTAAGTAGATTGTACTATTAAGATCAGTGGTCAGGAGGGTCTGAAATTATTCTAAAAATTTTTCTGGGCTAAACCCTACCTTTTATTAGGTTTTCTTAATAATTTATTCCTCAGTATTTCAAAAAAAAATAATCTAACCATTAATTCATTAATAGACTGCTTGATTAACTTCAAATCGAGACAGAATTTGGTACACACATCTGATTATAGTTTTACTCGAGGATTTATTTATTCTTTTTCCTCCCCCCAACTTAATTTCCATTGTCCCTAATGGAAGAAAAATTAATTTCAAGGAAAGATACTACCTGGTAGAGTATTTGAAGGTTGGAAGTTTCATTGTTGCCATCTTCTTTCAATCTGCTTCTGTTGCTCTTCTCTGGTCATACTAAAAGAACACACTAAAAGAACAGAAAGTTAAAAATAACTAATAAACTGGGTTGCCTCCCAAGAGCGCTAAGTTTAAAGTCTTCAGCCAGACTGTGCTACTTATTATGATAGTGTTGGGTTCACAAGATCAATTGATTCAACAATTTCTCCATCATTAATTTCTTCTATATATGGTTTCAAACGTTGGCCATTTACTTTGAATGTATTTCCTTGCTTGGGGTCTTTAAGCTCTACAGCTCCATGGGAAATACTTGAGTTACTATAAAAGGTCCATTCCATCGTGAACGAAGTTTTCCAGGGAAAAGGTGTAATCTTGAATTGTAAAGCCATACTTTTTGATTTGGTTCAAAAATTTTTCTACTAATAAATTTGTCATGATATGCTTTGGTTCGTTCTTTATAAATTTTTGAGCTCTCATATGCCTCATTTCGTAGCTCTTCTAACTCATTCAATTGGAGTTTTCTATTGACACCTGCATTTTTCATATCATAATTAAATTGCTTGATAGCCCAAAATGCACGGTGTTCTAATTCTACAGGTAAATGACAGGCTTTTCCAAATACGAGCCTGTAAGGAGACATTCCTATGGGAGTTTTAAATGCAGTACGATAAGCCCATAATGCATCATCCAAACGTTCTGACCAATCTTTCCTATCAGGTCTCACTGTTTTCTCAAGGATATTTTAATTTCTCTATTTGATATTTCAACTTGGCCACTAGTTTGGGGATGATAAGGTGTAGCTACCTTATGAGTAATTCCATATTTGTTCATTAATCCTTCAAAGTGTCTATTCGTGAAATGTGTACCCCCATCACTAATTATAGCCCTTGGGCATCCAAAACGACTAAGGATATTATGCTGAATAAACTTGATTACAACTTTATGGTCATTGGTTCGAGTTGCCATGGCTTCAATCCATTTTGACACATAATCAACTGCCACTAGAATGTATTCAAATCCAAAAGAGGAAGGAAATGGGCCCATAAAATCAATACCCCATACATCAAAAATTTCTACAACCAAGATAGGGTTTAGGGGCATCATGTCTTTTCGAGATATATTTCCTGTTTGTTGACATTGGAGACAATTACGGCTAAATTCATGTGCATCTTTAAAAAGAGTTGGCCAATAAAACCCACTTTGCAGTACCTTTGCTGCAGTTTTCTTTCCACTAAAATGTCCTCCACAGGCAAGAGAATGACAGAAGTTAAGTATACTTTTGAATTCACTTTCGGGAACACATCGCCTAATCACCTGATCTGAACAGTACTTAAATAATTCAGGGTCTTCCCAAAAGTAATATTTGATTTGTGAGAAAAATCTATCTTTTTCTTGTTTTGTCCAGTGGGAAGGTACTTTTCCTGTTGCCAAATAATTCACAATGTGGGCAAACCAGGGAAGACTGCTATGGAAATTGAGAATAATTGCTCATCAGGGAACTTATCTCTGATTATTTCTTTATTGTATTCCACTGAGATCCTAGAGATATGATCTGCTACCATATTTTCAGAACCCTTCTTATCTAAGATTTCTAGATCAAATTCTTGTAGTAGAAGGATCCATCTAATCAGTCTGGGTTTTGTATCCTTTTTTGATATAAGATGCCTCAACGCTGCATGATCTGAATAAACTAAAACTTTAGACCCTAACAGATATGATCTAAACTTTTCTAGGGCAAACACAACTGCTAGTAATTCTTTTTCAGTGGTAGTATAGTTCATTTGTGCATCTGAAAGAGTTTTGCTAGCATAATAAATTACATGGGGTTCTCGATTGAGTTTCTGTCCTAGAACTGCCCCTACAGCATAATCAGAAGCATCACACATGATTTCAAAGGTATGGTCCAATCTGGGGGCTTGATAATGGGTGCAGTGGTCAAAGCAGTTCGAAGGATGTTATAGGCTGTTAGACAATCTTTATCAAAATTAAAAGAACTATCCTTGGTCAACAAATTACACAATGGTCGAGAAATTTTACTGAAATCTTTGATGAAACGTCTATAAAAACCAGCATGACCAAGGAAAGATCGTACTTGTTTAACTGAGGTTGGGGGTGGTAGATTTGAGATCAATTCAACCTTGGCTTTATCAACCTCAATACCTCTCTCTGAAACAATGTGTCCAAGCACAATTCCCTCACGAACCATAAAATGGCTCTTCTCCCAACTTAGGACTAAATTCATTTCCATACATCGTTTCAGTACCTTAGTCAAGTTCTCGAGGCAGCTATCAAATGATGCACCAAAGACTGAAAAATCATCCATAAATACTTCCAAAAATTGACCAATCATATCAGAAAATATGGCCATCATACATCGTTGAAACGTGGCTGGTGCATTACAAAGACCAAACGGCATACGTCTAAAGGCAAATGTTCCAAAGGGACAAGTGAAGGTGGTCTTTTCTTGATCTGCAGGAAATACTGGGACTTGATTGTATCCTGAATATCCATCTAAGAAACAAAAGAAACTTTGTCCCGCTAGCCGTTCTAGAATTTGATCGATAAAAGGCAAAGGAAAGTGGTCTTTCCTAGTCACGGCATTCAACTTTCGATAATCTATACACACTCTCCAACTAGTTGATGTGCGAGTAGGAATTGATTCGCCCTTTTCATTTTTAATCACGGTAATACCCGATTTTTTAGGTACTACTTGGATTGGACTGACCCATTGGCTATCTGAAATTGGATAAATAATACCAGCATCAAGCCATTTTACTACTTCTTCTTAACAACATCCCTCATGTTTGGATTTAGCCTTCGTTGCATGTCTCTATGTGGTTTGGCTTCAATTTCACTATGAATATGGTGCATGCAAACGGAAGGGTCAATTCCCTTAAGATCAGCTATTGTCCATCCAATTGCCTCTTTATGTTCTTTAAGTACATCTACCAATTTATCTTCTTGCTCAGAGGTTAGGGTAGATGCAATGATTACTGGAAGGGTATCATTGGGTCCAAGGAATGAATATTTTAAGTCATCTGGAAGAGGTTTCAATTCTAGTTGGGGTGGTTCTTCCAAGGATGGTATTAAAGGACTTGGTTTAGTTGGAAGTGGTTCATATTTTATAGTCCAAGGAGGGATGGTGTCGAACTTAGGTGGTTCTAATAACATGTTTATCTCTTTGGTATACTCATCAATATCAAAGTCATCTATTCCAAAATGTGTAAGACATGTTTGTAAAGGATCCGAATCAATCAAACTTTGGAATTTCTTATCTACTACTTCCTCTATCATGTTTACTTCATTTAAATCATACACAGGTGGTCCTTGGGAAGCATTAAAAATATTTAATCTCATCTTCTTGTTTCCAAAAGATACATCCATCACACCTGTTCTACAATTTATGCATGCATTAGCAGTAGCTAGAAAAGGTCTTCCAAGGATGATGGGAATTTGGTTAGGATTACCACTAGATTCCATATCCAACACAAGGAAGTCGACAGGAAAATAGAATTCATCCACCTTTACTAATACATCTTCCAATATTCCACGAGGTTCTTTGACTGATCTATCTGCCAATTGTAGTGTTACTGTCGTGGGTTTCAACTCTCCAAATCCGAATAATTCATACACTGAACTTGGGAGAAGGTTTACACTCGCACCCAAATCTAATAATGCTTTCTTGATTGTGAAGTTTCCTATGACACATGATATAATCGGGGTACCAGGATCTTTTAGTTTGGGTGGGGTTATTTGCTGAACAACTGAGCTGACTTGCTCAGTCAAATGTATCTTTTTTGGTATTTGTATCTTGGCTTTCCGTTTTTGTGTGCATAGATCCTTCAAAAATTTGGCATAAGCTGGAACTTGCTTGATAGCATCGAGAAGAGGTAAGTTTATTTGGACTTGCTTAAATAACTCAAGCATCTCATTCATTTTTATATTCTTCTTATCTGAAGGCAAAGGAGATTCTAAAGCACTAGGGAATGGGGCTTTAGGTATGATTGCTTGATCATTGAATTCCTTTTCTTTTTCATTTCTTCTCTCTTCTGGTTTAGCCACTTCTAATTTCTGGGTTGGTTCAGGTGGGTTCAATGTTTTTCCACTTCTGAGAGTCATGACTGATTTAGCATGTTCTGGGAATTTGTCAGGACTATTGGAACCTTCAGCCATGAATCCTTTCGGGTTATCGATAGGCTGACTAGGTAACTTACCCTCCTCCCTTCTACTGAATGCTGTGGCTAATTGACCTATCTGAGTTTCTAGTTTTGCAATAGATTGTGTGTGGGAGTGAAGGATTTGAGTATTCATTTCTAGCCCTTTCAATGCTTGTAACACTTTGTCTTCAAAAGTAGGCTGATTATTCGGTGGAGGTTGTGGGATGTTTGGATATTGTGAATATGGCATGTTTCTAAAATTGGTTTCTTGATAATTAGGTCTGATCGATGAATTGGTACAGGTTGAGGTTTCCAAGAAAAATTTGGATGATTTCGCCAGCCAGGATTGTAAGTATTTGAAAATGGATCATTTCCTGTTCTAGGAGCTAATCGGGTTTGGGCTTGGTGGGCTTGCTCTTGAACAAGTTCAGGAAATTGGTATGCAGCTGGACATTCACCTATAGAATGGGTTGGACTCGAACAAATTATGCAGACCTCATGTAATTGAGTAGATGGGGAAGAGATGTTTCCAACTTGTAGAATCCGGTCAAGTTTATGGGATAATTCATCTACCTTAGTATAGATATCTGTAGAATGACCTATTTCATATATTCCACCTCTTTTAGGTTCTACGGGAGGGTCTCGACGAGCAACTGACATATGATGTAATGAATTCTCACTCAATGTCTCAAAGAGTTGCCAAGCCTCATGTTCATTTTTTAACATAAATGTCCCACCACATGAAGCATCAACCATTTGCCTATGCTTTTCTGATAATCCATCATAAAAGCACTGAACCAGTTGCCATTTGGGTATAGCATGATGTGGACATTTTCTAATCAGTTCTTTGAATCTCTCCCATGTCTCATGGAACATTTCTCCATCTGTCTGGGAAAAACTTGTTATGGCTTTTCTAATTTGATTCGTTTTTCCTATAGGAAAATATTTCTTAAGAAATTCTCTCTGAAGATGATCCCAAGTTGAAATTATAACAGTGTCTAATGAATTTAACCAATACTTGGCTTTATCTTTTAGGGAAAAAGGGAATAACTTAAGCCTAAGTGCATCATCAGAGAAATTTTGAATCTTGACAGTTGAGCAAATTTCTAAGAATTCATCTAAGTGTTTGTAGGGATCCTCATTTGTAAGTCCATAGAAAGATGGTAACATTTGGATTACACTTGACTTAATTTCATATTGGGCAGCCTCTACTGGAGGCACTTGAATGCAGGGAGAGTAGGTATACCTTGAAGGAGTGAAATACTCTTTTAACTGTCGTGGTTGATTATTTTCGTTATTAGGATCCATAATTCTGAGTCTGTTTGCTCTAATAGTTCTTTCTATCTCAGGATCTAAGGGTATAAGGTTGGGTTGCAACGATCGGCGACCAAGCATACACCCTACCAATGACTCTAAAGCAAATAGTTTTTTTTTTTTATTTATTTAATTTTTGTAATTAAGTTTCTAATTTCCTAATAAATTATGAGATGTCAATGGAAAATTTTGAGTTTTGCAGAAAATAAATTCACCTAAGTCAATCTATAAATATAAAATAATTATTTTGTTTATATATTTTATTTTTATTTTTATAATTTTTTTATTTTATTTAAGTTAATTAAAAGGAAAATTTGATTAGGTTAAAATTGGATTTGTGGCAAAAAGGAAAGTAATAATTTTTTTTATGTTAAAAAGAAAATATGCAATTCTAACAATTAAGGAAATAAAATAAAGCAATAACTATTCAAAAATTAAGAGAAAATTAATCTAATTTTTTTTATTTTTTTTTTTTTATTTTTTTTTTTTTTTTTTTTTTTTTCAAAATAACACACTTAAGTCCCCGGCAACGGCGCCAAAAATCTGATGCGTGTCGTAGCGCAACGATTTAAACACCTTAATTTCACTATTAGAATAGCGAGAGTAAGGGATCGATTCCACTTGAAATAAATTTATAAATTTAACTAAATAGATAACTAAGTAGATAATTAGTAGTGCAAAATAATAAGATATGGTCTATCTTATAGAGCACGGCCGTACCCGTAGATCACGGCCCGTCCCTTTTAAGAATAAATCAGTCTAAATTATTTTCACTTAAATAGAATTTAATAACAATTAAACATGAATAAAATTTATTTCAATAACATCCAAGAGTGCATATTAAAATCTAAAATAAAAGAGTTTTAATTTCTAAGGGCAACAAAAAATAAAAAATGAATGAAGACAAAAAGAGATCCCCACGGAAATTCTTGGGATTAACAGAAAACCCCTGAATTAATCGGGATGGCTGCTATTTGTAGAGATGCGGAGAAGACGCGGCGAACTGTTTCAAAACAGAGACGCGGAAGCAACAAAGAAAATCTGATAAATCCTCAATAAAATTCAAATTCCTTCTAAAGAAATTTAATTCTTCAATTTGATAACTTCCAATCTAATCTATTCCTTAATTGGTGGAGGAAAAGATTAGATTGGAATGGAGAAGAATCGGCGGAAACACTGAGAAAACGATGAAGTCGGCACTTGGTTTGCCGACTTTGCTTTAAAATCCATGCTAAATCCTTATAAAATCAATTCGAGCTCATCTTAAATCCGATTTGAGTGCCGTTTGCGTCGTTAAATCCCTAAAATCGAGCTCTTTAAATTGATAAGGTTTTATCTAAAATATTATATAAAATATTAAAATATTAAATAATAATAGGTACGTTAAATTATTAATTAATAGGTTTAATGATAATTATTTATGCGTTTATCACCGTGGAGATCAGCCTCTCGAGCCCTCGGGTAGAATCGTATAACGAGAATGATAACTCGACTCGGTTGCGAGCAAACCTAGACCTTGTCGAAGAGGTGCGTGACCTAGCATGCCTCAGAATGGCAGCTTATCGCTAGAGAGCTGCCAGATACTACAACGCCCATGTTCATCCCAAAGCCTTCTTGCCAGGAGACTTGGTTCTCAGGAGAGCCGAGGTATCAAAACCAATGGAGGCAGGCAAGCTATCGTCAAATTAGGAAGATCCCTACCGAGTCATAGAGGCCCTCCATCACGGAGCATACCAAATCGAAAGCCTCG
This sequence comes from Calamus simplicifolius, assembly GCA_900491605.1. NCBI lineage: Eukaryota > Viridiplantae > Streptophyta > Magnoliopsida > Arecales > Arecaceae > Calamus > Calamus simplicifolius. The sequence continues at coordinate 1,172,608 of UESW01003957.1, read as the reverse complement.
ATGGGAAGCCTCTCCCCCTCACTTGAAATTCGGACAACCTCCATTGATACTATCAATAATGTATGCAATTGGATGATTAGGTTTGAGTACCTCATTCCCAACTTATTAAATAAAGAATTTGAATATCTTATGTCCCTTTATTTAATGAAGAGGTGTTCGAGTAACTTGTCCTTTCAGCTTAAGACCGATGTACCATCGACACTCAAGCCTGAGGTCAGCGCACTTCAAGATCGACATACCATTAGCACTCAAGCCCGAGGTCAGCTCGGCACTTCAAAACCGATGTACCATCGGCACTCAAGCTAGAGGTCACTCAGTAGTTCAAGACCGATGTACTATCGATACTCAAGCCCGAGGTCAGCTCGGCACTTCAAGACCGATGTACCATCAGCACTCAAGCCCAAGATCAGCTCGGCACTTCAAGACCGATGTACCATCGATACTCAAGCTCGAGGTCAGCTCGGCACTTCAAAACCGATGTACCATCGATACTCAAGCCTGGGGTCAGCTCGGCACTTCAAGATTGATGTACCATCGGCACTCAAGCCCGAGGTCAGCTCAGCACTTGAAGACCGATGTACCATTGGCACTCAAGCCCGAGGTCAGCTCGGCACTTCAAGATCAATGTACCATCGACACTCAAGCCTGAGGTCAGCTCGGTACTTCAAAACTGATGTACCATCAGCACTCAAGCCGAGGTCAGCTCGGTACTTCAAGACTGATGTACCATCGGCACCCGAAGCCCAAGGTCAGCTCAGTACTTCAAGACCAATGTACCATCAGCACTCAAGCCCGAGGTCAGCTCGACACTTTAAGACCGATGTCTCATCGGCACCCGAAGCTTGAATTCGGTCGGCCTTCAGAGCTTGAGGTTGACACGGCCTCGAGGTTCGACCTCGGTCGACGTTCGAGACCCCCACTAGCCTCAACACTGGCCTTGAATTGCTACTTCAATCACGGGCCGAGCTCATTTCTAGTTCACTCGACCTCACGAAGGTGACATCCTAGCGGAGCTAAGTATTCTATAAAAGGCGCAAGATTTGATACTTTGCAAAAATCCATACTTTTCATTGCTTTGTTGAAAAAGTTTACAAAATACCGACCTAGGTCGGACTTTAGTACAGGAATAAGCAAAAATAAGATGTATACATGCTTAGGCCTCAGTCAGCCCGACCCATCGCCGATCAGCCTTGGGGATGCTGTCGACCCTTCCAACACTTCATCTGGTTCGAGATCATCGAGGCCAGAGAGGCCACAGACTCGGCTGACCTTCTCCTGTTGTCCCGAAAGTCAAGGAGTTAGGCCCCGATGGAAGCTTCGGCCAGCTCCTCTGCAAAAATTGTGCTCCTTCGAAATTCGTCTACCACCGTGGCCGCCTTCTCTTCACTGGCGGCAGCCCTCTCCTCGGCCGTGGCTACCTTCCCCTCGGCGGCGTTGGCCTTCTCCTCTGCCTGCAGACGGTCTCCTCCATTTCGATCACCCGAGCGTCCGACCTTCAGGCGATCTCCTCTGCATTGGAAACCCACTCCTCAGCCACCTCCACCACGATGTCGAGGGACTGAATGCACAAGTCCTGAGCACCGATGGTTTCCTCGGCGACCTCCAGCCACATCCTTGTGCGCTCGAGCTCGGCCTCGGCTCGGTGCTTGACACTATCAAGCTCCTCGGCCCGCTCGGCTCGGGCCGCTTCAAGAGCCCTCTCAACCCTCTCGGCCAGGGCCTAAACGTCAGTTGTCTATTGCTGGGACTGGCAGAGCGCTGCCTCACCCCAGGCAAGGACATCCCTCATCGCAACTATGGAGTTTGCCGTCTGCATTAAAGGGCCATCGTCAGTAAGCAACTGGAAAAGGGCAAGAGTAACGTAGGGCAAAGGAAAAATGACACTTACCCATAGTTGAGCCATAAAGACATCCCGGAAGAGCGACGCAGCCCCCTGGCTATGGAGCTCTCTCTAGAACTTGGGCTGGCAGATCTGGGTCACCAGCCACTCAGCCATGCAGCCCTGGTTCATCAGCGATGATCTAGAGGGGATGGCCTCAGACTCGTCTCCCTCGTTGGTCCCAGCCCGGTCGGAGGCTGCTGGTGCTGCATTGGGGGCCGACATCCCCTCCTCAGCTAGCAGCCTCGCTGTCACCAGGTCTTCCCAGCCTGCCCCGCGGGCAGGACTTCTTCCTGGGCTGGGTTGACCCCAGGGCAGGATGACCTCGCATCTGACAAGGTTGGTTCCTCGGCTGGGGGATGGCCTCGGTTCTTAGACCTTCGGGAGGTGTGTCGATGGTGAGATCGACTGGGAGGACTGGCACTTGACCTCCCTGAGGCTGTTTTCGGTCCCCTCGGGGTCGACGGATCAGTGGGGCAAGGGTTGGAGATCGAGTCAGAGATCGAGAAGGGGTCTAAAGCTGAGTTCTCTTCCTTGATGCCTCGGCGCCATCAGTGACCTTCCTCTTCTTAGCTACCACCCTCCTCATAAGACGGTCCAGTAGCTTCATGTCTGCACAAATCAAAGCCGATCAAAAAAAAAAAAAAAAAGAGGGGAAGACAATGAGGAAGGTGAAGGGAAGTATTCAAGGCTGCTCACCGCCACTCGGGAGGAGGCCCACGAGCCGGAGGTTACCCTCCGATAGAAGCTGGTTGCATCGGGGGACCACAGCCGTCTGAAATATGCCAAAGGCCTCCTTGTCCCTCGAAGTCACCAGTGGTTTTTATTCGGCCCCACATCCGGGTCCCCCCAACTCGGCTTCACCCCCTCAAGGTCAGCAAAGAAGAAGCGGGTCTTCCACCCTTTGACAGATGTAGGGAGGCCAAGTTTCAGGGCTCGATTGGGCTGGGGTTGGAACAGCCACCAGTCCGATTGTTGGTGGAGGTTATATAAGCTGCAACCTTCGAGGTGGCACAAAACGAGAAAAGAGCAAATGGTCCAAATGAAATTCAAAACCAACTGTGCAGGCATTAGGGAGTAGAGGTCGAGAAGATTGGCGATCAAGGGATGAAGGGGCAGTCGGAGGCCAGCTTTAAGGGAGGCTTCGTACAGGGCAACCCTCTTAGGTTGGGAGGAGACCACCCTGTCATCAGGGGTAGGAGGAGACAACCGGATATTATCCGGGATCTTATAGACGGCCCTAATTTTGGGCAGCTCCCGATCGGTCACGGTGGAGGCAGCCCCTCCCGAGGATTCTAAGATGACCCTACGGGCCCCAGCAGCAATCGGATGGTCCCTAGTGGGGGCTCGATCGACAATCCGCCATTGGAACATAGGAATCTGGTCCTCAGAGGAGGAAGATGAGGACCAGGCGAGAGTAGGAGATGAAGAAGCCTACATGTGCAGGGGAGGAAAGTAATCCTTGGGAGGAGTAGAAGAGGACCAAGAAGACGAAGAAGCCATGGGTGAAAGACTGACCTAGTTAACGGGAGAAGAATGGCAGGGAGAACTGCAGGACCCGAAGAGGAGAGGTTTAGGAAGAAGAAGATTTTGGGAGTATTAGAGCATCAGATTCGGAGCATCCCTCTATTATAGCTCCTTTCAAATCATCCTGCCTAAGCTAGCCTGCCATGCGCACGCCTCCTGTTGGGCGGGATGCCTTGGCAGTCGTCCGCACTAATGGTGGGATATCGATAACGTCAGCCTAATGAAGGCAATGATGGCAGTTGCCTTTCCACGAGTACCGAAAAGACTTTCCTATTTTGAGAAGGATCCTCCTACATCCGACGGTGCGAATTGATAGGAGCAGTGGCGTTACAATGCCCCATGCCAATGGCACTGATGAATCCTCGCACCCCGGGGACACGTGCCCCTCCGCGATCGGGACGTGGCTAGATCAGCCGTCGAGTGAATTGGCGCCACTTTCAATGGGTGGGAGGCGAACCCATACCAACTCAGGGGCGGGGGGCATCTGATGTGGCTGATCAAGCCCCATTAAGGTTAACGAAGTAAGAGGCTGATGGAGAGGCCCCTTTGGCCTCGGACTCCGAGAGTTCCCCTCGGCCTCGAGCCTCCAAAGCTCCCCTCAGCCCCAGAGCTCGCCTCGGCCCCGGAGCTCCCCTCAGCCTCGGACCTCCAGAGCTCCACTCGGCCTTAGACTCCCAGAGTTCCCCTCGGCCCTGGAGCTCCCCTCGGCCTCGGACTCCCAGAGTTCCCCTCGGCCCCAAAGCTCCCCTCGACCTTGGACCTCCAGAGCTCCCCTCGGCCTTGAACTCCTGGAGTTCCCCTCGGCCTCAGGCCTCCAGAGCTCCCCTCGGCCTCGGAGTTCCCTCGGCCTCGGCCTCCAGAGCTCCCTCGGCCTCAGACTCCCAGAGTTTCCCTCGGCCTCGGGCCTCTAGAGCTCCCCTCGGCCCTAGAGCTCCCAGAGCTCCCCTCGGCCTCAGGCCTCCAGAGCTTCCCTCGGCCCCGGAGCTCCCCTCGACCTTGGGCCTCCAGAGCTCTTCTCGGCCTCGGACCTTCAGAGTTCCCCTCGGCCTCGGGCCTCTAGAGCTCTCCTCGCCCCGGAGCTCCCCTCAGCCTCGGACTCCCAGAGTTCCCCTCGGCCTTGGAATATTCAGGACTCTGTAATCCTACGACCACCACATGGCTCACTAGCCTTCTACAACCGCTACGTGGCCCACTAACGCCCTACAACTGCACGTGGTGGGATGCCTCTGATGTGACCAGGCCTACTACCGTCTGTATTGCCGCCACTTTCCGAAAGTGGGTAAAAAGGGAACCTCCAAATAGGTATAAGAACCTTCACTCGTAATGAAGGAGGGGGATCTGAACCCAAGGCAACTCTCATAGACGTTTTCTTGCCTATGATTCACTACTGTTCTCCAAAGCACTAACTTGAGTGTCGGAGGTCTTCACCAGAACCATCGGTCCCCGAGAACTTTTTTGCAGGATTTTTTTCGAAGAGGAGAGGCCAGGAGAACCTTCGTCACCCGGCATTTGGAGGACGTGTTTTAGCGGCAACACCCTCCATTCCCTTCCATCCAAACAGGCCGCCTTGCTGTATCAAAGTGTTACGGGAGCTTCTATTTGCACCGCAAAAAGGGGGACTGCCTAAGCGAATCGGGAGGGGGAAGGGGGTCGCCGAAGCGAACGGGAGAGCGGGGGAAGCTGCAGGGGGTCGGTGCCCAGAAGGAGGAGCCGTCGGAGCGAACAAAGGAGAGAGCAAAGCCGAGGGGGGAGGGCCTAGAGCGAACAGAGGAGGGAGGGGGGCGAGGGTTTTAAGGGTAGTTTAGAAAATTAATTTTTTTTTAAAATTTGAGGGTGTAGAAAGCAATTTCTGCGTTGCAAATAGAAGCTCCCAAGTGTTACCTAGACAAAAAATAATTTATTATTTTTTATACAATAAAAAATAATATTATATATATTTTTACATTTTTATATTATTTTTAAATAAATTATTAAATTTAAATTATTTTTCTATAATACTTGTGATAATACTATGCATACTAATCATATAATTATCTCTTTATGATTAAAACTCAATATTTTTTATCAAACTATATTTTTATTCCTACTTTCTATGTATAGATTAATTATATACAAATTTATTTTTTAATAAAAAATAAAATTTAATAATCACTATTTACTAATTAATAATAATATTATATTTTTTAAATATAAAATACTAGAATCTTTTGAAAACATTTTGTATTCTTACTCATCAAAATTTATCTAAAAAATTATTTTTTCTTTTGCTCTTTTTTTTCATTCATAATAGTGGAGATTCTTAGCCATTCCTTTGTAAAAGAGAAACCAAGAATTTAATGATAGAGAAATTTGAGATGTTTGTTAGAGAACATGGGAATAAGAACTTTAAGAGACCGACTTATTTGGATTATTGAGGCGTATTAATGAAAGAAATAATTAATCATATAATAATATTTAAAAATATAAAAATTTTGTAATCATGGGAACTAATATAAACATATCATGTATGCGCAAGTGATACTTGAATTTAATGTATAAATGATAACTTAAAATATAACTTATTTTTTTACTTTTTTTTAATCAAAGTAAAGAACATAAAAAGTTGGTTCATAGAAAAGTTGCTCAACTTTCTTATGAAATATAGTTTTTTATTATAATTAATCAATTTTTTTTTTTCCTTCTACACTAATGAGAGGAAATAAAATATTCCAAGACCAAAAGATTCTTGAAAATATTGACACTTCTCTTATATTAATCTTTTATTTCTAAAATTGAATACAAATGAGATTCCTGAAAATAATTTATCATATTTTAAATATAAAAAATTTATATGCTAATCAATTTATCTAGAATTGGCATAGAATGTTCATTCCAAATAGCCGTTTAGATCTTGCTTGAAAAAGGAATTTTAAAGGAAAAGAAAAGAGAGGTGAAGAAGAGGTACCGAGATCCCTTTGTTTAGAAGGTTTTTAAGCAAGGAAAGGATTAGAATTTTTTTAAAGCCTGCAGCAATAATTTTTAACCCTTTAGATTGAAAGATTACGAAGGAAAAGGAATAAGAGTCTTATTATTTTTTATGCTGTTTATTTTATTTTTAAATATTATTAAAATTTAAAAATATATTCAATAAAACTCTTTGCCTTTGTTGTATTTTTCCTTTTCTTCTCAAACAACCTATTTAGTTTTTTTTTTGTTCTCCTTCTTCTTTCTGCAGCCATAATCGATTTTATGCAATAAATTTATGAACTTAAATAGGTAAAGAATTTATTCATATCAATTTATATCCAAAATGTAATAAAATTTATCTTAACAGATAAGGGTTTATTAATCATATTAAATTTATAATCTATTCCTTTACTTAATTTTTTTTATATTAATCAAATAAAAATAAAATATAAAACTTCACCTTCTTTTCCTTTATATACTTTTAAACAGTAAAAGTGATTCAATCCAACTTTATCTTTTTTTTTTAATTTTTTTTTAAAAAAAATTTCCTTTCTAACTTATAAACATAGTGTTATTTTAATCTTCAATTTTTGTCCATTTAATGCATAAGCTATATCTCTAAGTTATATAATTTTTGAGAAGTATATAATTTAGGAATGATAACTAGCTTGATTCATTAATATAAAATATTTTATTACTTTAGAAACATATAATTCTTTTAAAATTATATAAGACACAAATTATCCAAGATATAAAACCTTTTCTATTTAATTAAACAAAAACAATTTTTTAAAAATTATACGTTATATACAATGAAAATAAATAAATAAAAACTGCGGTCCCGCTTGGTTGCGCTTCAAGTTGGACGGAAAGTAATAGGGGCTTGAACAGCAAATAAGTTCCAACAGCATCGGTCTCTTGCCACGTAGAAATTTGTGGATCCCACAATTAAAATCGCGTGTCGTAGACTCGTAGTAGAACAATAGCCTGTCTCGTGTTGTTGACGTAACAGCTAATTTAATCTCAAGCACTTGGTGCTTGGTGCCACTTACCTCTCGCGGCTCGTTAGGGTTTCTCCGGTTCTCGCTGCCGGCCGCCGAGGGTGTCCGTTTTACGTTTAGGGTTTTGAAGGGTTGTTGGGGTTTCTCGCGTTGCGCTATGGCGAAGTTTAACGTGGTGCAGAAGAATCGGCGGGCGAGGGTCCAGGAGCGGAAGCGGGCGATCCACGGCGACCCGAAGACCCGCAAGCTCAAGCAGCGCACCGCCCCCGTCGCCATCTCCGGCAAGCGCCAGCGCAAGCTCTTCAGGAAATGGCAAAGAGTACGATCATAACTACAAACTCTCTCCTCTTCCTTATTTTTGTATGATCGAAACCCTAGTCTCTCTTCCTTTGATTTTTTTTTTAATTTTTAATTTTTTTTCTGTGGATGTTTCACATTACAAATTCTGCCGGAAATTTTAATATACTTTTGTTGTGGCTGTTGTTGTTGTACAAATTTTCAGGAGCAAAAAGAAGCCATCGAGAAGGGTTTGGTCACGATGGAAGACGTCGAGATGGCAGCTGCAGAAAGTGAGTGTTTTTTTTTTTTTTTTAAGGATAAACTTAATCTTTTCCTTTAGAAATGATTTTCTCTCTTATATTTTGGTAAAAATTGATTAAATCGTTACTGGAAGGTCGGAAACAATCTTTTTGGAACTTTTATGTCGTTGATGATTGGATTCGACGTTGGATGTTTGTCTAAAATAAATCCTAAAATAACATCGAACTGAGTTTTTGTTAAGCTGGAGTTTTTACTTTTTTCCCAGTTGAATTAGGGGATGGTCTTTTCTATAAATCTGTGATGAAAAAAATTATTCTTTCTCGATACGAGGAAGTCTTTTCTCCTGATTACAGCATTGGCTGTGTATGTTTTGCACTATGTTACCATTGTAATGTTGGTGTGCTGATGGGAGCTGATGTATGAGCACGATTCGATGTATTCTGGGGTTCAGTAGAACCAAATCATCTCTGATTATTGTTTGGTTGGATGGAAGGGTGTAAATTCTTTCATTAAGTGGCAGTATGAGTTCATATGTTGCTTCGATACGGTTGTTATCATGGTATCGCTGGAACTTGATCAATTACATGTTATCAGAATCATGATGCCATCACTTAATGTCTCTTGCTGGCTGGAAGGGGCTGAGTTTGTTTGTTGGAGTAGGTGAGTGGGAGCTTGTGTTTTCAATAGGAACGAAAGAGACGTTAGGGTTCGCATTTGTCTGTTTGCATAATAAAATGCCATATTTATTTTTTTTTTTTGCTTTGATGTCACTTTTTTTTTTGTTGGGCTAAACATGGATACCAATGATGGTCATCTAAAATTCCAAATTTCATCCATCAACAATTCTGGGATGATGTGTGGATCACCGATAACTGGAATCACTTTCAACATGAATTTTTGTATGCTGTCCTAGCCTCCTCATTGATTATCTGTATTTGTGTAAACAGTAGATGGTGAATGCATGGCCATTGTCAAAACCCTTATTTCAAGCCCAGAATTCTGTATGTAGCTCTTCTCTTACTTAATCTTAAGATTAGAAAAAAAAGGGGGGAAAAAGAAGCGGAGCAGTGCTGTAAAATCTGGTTTGCTCTGTCATACCAAATCTGCAGTGTTTTGAGTAAGAGGAAATCAGAGAAAGGGATCTCTGTTTCTGGGCTAGCTCATAATATTGTGATTCTTGAAATTTTGTACATAATTTTAGCTATAATTCTAGCAGTTTTGAGTTGTCATTTTTTTTAAGAAAAAAGAGGGGGCAATTTGCAATGAAATAAATAACAAACAAAGTATGGCTTAGGAGTTTGACCACAAGAAGAGGAAGTAATTGAAGTTCATCATTGTGATGTTCTGTTATTCTTAATTTTTATTCAAATGCATAATGCTCAAAAAATAGTTATTCTTTCTTAAGTTGCTGAAAGAATCATGTATAGTCATTCTTTTGCTGCTTATCATGTGCAACATCATAATAAAGTTCATCATGTGCAGTAACTTAATAGTACTATCTTGCTTTTTGGTAGACTTATGCTGGTTTTTCTTTGTTTTTGGTTGTCAGGATCTTCTCAGAGCACCAGTGAAAAGACTCAGATGAAAATTCATTTAAAGAAGCCTTCGAAACTCCAAATCAAAAGATTAAAAGGCAAAGGCAAGCATTGTCTTTCTCATACTGTTGAACTGATGATATTTGTTGTGTTATTCAATGTCTGTGAATTTGCAAATTATATTTTTGGCTAAAATATACTTTTGGTCCGCAAACTTTCACTTAAAATTCATTTTGATCCTTACACTTTCATTTGTTACAGTTTAGTTCCCCATGTTTTAAGAATGTTGCATTCCTAACTTCACATGGGTTCAATTAAAATTGATAGAAGCATTCCTAGGTTCACATGGGCTCAGTTAAAATTGATAGAATAGCTGATGCATCAGCTTGTCAACCAGTCCACATATTCGCATTAGGATAACACATCAGCTGTTTTATCAATTTTAGCATGAGACCTCAGGAATGTAACATTCTTAAAACATGAGAGACTAAACGGTAACAAATGAAGGTTTGAAGATCAAAACTGAATTCTGAGTGAAAGCTTGAGGACCAAAAGTATAGTTTTGCCTATAATTTTAACAGCCAATAGTATCAAGATTTTTCACAATGTACCCTTTTTCTTGATTGATATGTGATTATAATTAATTGCATCATAGACTATAATTGAGATGCTTTTTTTGGCCTTGTAAGAACTGCTATTAGGAATTTCTTTTTATATAAGTGGACTTTTTCTATTAAATAAGGATTTCATATCTGCAAGCAACAATTATCTTAGGACAAAGTATTTTCTATAAAATAATTGTAATACCTTACAACAAGATAACAACCCTCATTAGCAAAAGAAACCTTCGGTTGGTTCATGCTTGACATTGTATTGAGAACTTCTACATAGGCAACAACCAAAACAGTTTTAGTATAGAACCTTAGGATACGGTTGGTTTTCAAAAATGATTTCTGTTTTATATTCTGTTTTCATTTTCTGAAAATGATTTTCATTTCTGTTTGTGATCTCTATAAAATGCATTTGGTAAGCAAGAATAAAAACTATTTTATATGTTTTATTTTCGCTATAAATGACAAAAGATAGGCAAAAAAAATGGGGAATACTATTCACTCTTATGTTTTTGAGTTTTTTAGCTATTATTTCCTATTATCTTCTTTTTTATAAAAATATTAGACAATCTTTAAACTATTTTTGTTTTTTTACTAGGTTGGAGTTGTGTTTTTCAACAAATTGTTTTCATTTTCAATTATCAACTGTTTTTAAAAATCAAGCATACTCTTATTTTCTGATAAATGAATGACTGGCATGTAAATGAATAACCAACATGCACAATGGGACATACCTTGCTCCATTCTCGTAGAAATATGGTGTACATGGTAGCAGACATTTGAATCTGATTAACGTGCAAGCCTTTTCTGAGCTGCGTAGATTATATTGTTGTTAGTTGGCAGCCATCTTCTTCTTTGAGTGCTTTATTTTGTTTGTTGTCTTCTCTATTTATTATAACATTTGCATCAACTAATATCCTGGCATTAGTGGAGTCATGATTACTCTCTTTTCGTTCTTGGAAGATAACCGGTAAGAAATATCATAGTATACCAATATTCTCAGCCTTAGTTTGCATGTTCCCAAATTCTGCAATTTTTTTTTCAATTTATTTCAAGAAAACAGTGCTAAGGTTTCAGGAGTTTTTCCTTGTTTGATGTGTATCTTTTACCTGCTTTGTAGGTAAAAGCAAAGAAAATCTTCCAAATCACAGGAGCTAGCAGATGCCATGGTAGAATGATGAGAAAAAATGCTGTGTTCTTGTAATGATGGTTGCAGCATGAATCATATTTTCTGTAGACCATATGTTTGGAAATTTGCTTGTGGTCTTGTTTGCCATTGTTATTACCATAAATGTTCTTTCTCCTCTGATGTAGTCACTGACTCTCTCATGGTATTTAGTGGTGTTTAAAGTCTGAAAGAAACCTAATTTTGGATGGAAGTGTTCTTAAACTTCTTATGGAATTAATGCTTCCACATTCTGAAGTAAATGAGCTAGAGTTCATTCCGCGTTCCTTTAATTTTCTGCAGGGACGGAGGCGAGTGCCGACAAATGTATAACAGCTCGTATGATGATGTGACGATAAACAAAACATCTCGTATGATGGGTGACAATGAAACAATAATCACGATAAACAAAACATATGATGGGTGAGTTCCTTAATATTTTTATAAAGTATAAAGCATTTTCAATATGGATAGTTGGCATATCTTCATGTATTAATATATAATTTTAATTGAAGATCTTGCGTTCATATAATTTATAATTAAATTTCATAATAATAAAAAAATGCAATGATTTTGAATTTAATTTATTTATTATTATTTTTTTGTCTATATCTAGTTACCTTCCGCATTTGATCGGCTTCAATATAGTAAATTTTTATCCTTTTCTATTTATATTTTTTTAATAAATAATAAAGTGATATAAAATAAAAATAATAATTTGATGATATTAAGAATTAACAAAACGGCTTACTCCTATGTCATGAACTATGTGAAAGTGTTTGATCTTTTGAAATGATATTTATATTAATAAACGGAAAAGATTATATTGAAAGCAAATATTCTTTAATCAAAAGATTACATTGAAAGCAAGTATTCCTTAATCCGCTATGTGATAAACAACACCATGTATTTAAAAATCAATCTTTTGAAATGATTTTTAAATACTTGAAAGTGTTGAAAGTGTTTGATCGTTTGAAATGATATTTTGTTAGATACGTTAAAACCCTCATCGTCCGACTCCTTAATTAGTGAGCATCATCGGTTACATCAGTTACACTAGCTCTGTCCGTCCGTAACAGCTCTGAGTCCATCCGTAATAGCTCCGAGTCCACGAGTCTATCTGTAATCCGTCCGTTCGTAACAGCTTCGAGTCCGAACAGCTCCGAGTCCATCTATAAAACATTAAGGTTACGTAACTCCTATATTTTGTTAGATTTGTAATATATATAACAAACAAAAAAATCAAAATTTTATATAAATATATTTTAGACGATAAATTTTATGTTAATTTATATTGAATAGAATATTAATATTAATTATGAGTCCACATTACAAAGTTGTAACTATGCATTACTAAGAATTACAATATGGTCAATTCATATGAAGGTCATAATTTTGATTTGATTAAGGTTTTTTATGAAATCATATTTTTTAAGTGATATTTATTGGTCTTCTACAAGAAATAACACCATTTAATGGAAAAAAAATCATAACTGTGGTGATAAATTTTATAGATTAAAAAAAATACTTTACCTGCATAAACAAACATATGAGTTATTTTGAGATTGGGTTTTACATTTTTTTTTTTGCAATGTACATAACATTATTAAATAATATAAGTTTTGCATAGAAATCTATTACCTCATTTTCGTAAGAAAAAACAAATTGATGGTAGATCTCAAATCAATATAAAAGATAATACTATAAATCTTTATTTATTTATAAACTTTTCTAATAGATTAATAATTAATTATTTAAATATATTCTAATATCATTGATTTTGCATCTTAATATTATATGATCATAAATACTTTTAGAGTTTGATTGGGATAACTCAACCATAATAAGTATTAACTTGAATTGTATATAATTTTTAAGAAGAGACATTGATAATGATTTATTAAATATAGCTAGAAGAGAAAAGCTGTTATAAGAAAAATTAAATATGAAAATTCTATTACTCAATTTCCTCTAATAGTTCAGGTATCAGGTGTAATTTATTATGAAATTCCAAATTAAATATGAAATGGAGTATAATCAAAGATGATACTAATATTGCTAGCCAAAATTACTATTCAATGGTTAACAATTCATGAGCTTATATAACTTGAATCTAGTTTATCACACCTTCTTATGGAGAAAAAAAAAAAGTCATGCCAACGATGTGATATTCATTAATTTAGTAAATCAAATTTTCTAGTAGTTAGTTGGTCACACATTATGTTATACATGTTACATGTTATATGTTACTCATATGATATAAATATAATAACATTTTTCAACTAACTTTTTTCTTACTGGGTTAGATTTGCTTATTATTCCTTTTTTGGATTGAATGTATCTCATTACAAGGAGAGTCTTAATTAAACTCAAACAGAATGATTACCACAAGGAGTCTCTATCTTAATAGGAATGGGATAGCCAATTTCATCATGCTAGGAAATAGTTTTGATCATATTAGGAAAGAGGGATCTCATGAAGAAGAGTTTAGATCATAAATTAGGGTTTTTTCATTATGTTAACATTTAGCCCCATCATGAGTTATCATTAAGTTAAGCCATCAAATCAGCCCATATCAATATTGATTTATTATGCTTAGATCTCTCTAGTTATGGTTATGGTTTACTTACAGAGCATTAGCTCACAAATATTTTTGTTCTTTTATTTTAGAAGCCAAGACCTAAGAAGGGTTTTGGTAGACATTGATAAGTGTTTATCCAACTTTCTACTTCGATGATGAGTTGAATTAGCTTTGATTTAAGAACATTTTAGTATTTCTAATATGATATTGGTACACTTTGGTGATCTTTTAGTTATAGTTGTTGACATTATGTTTGAATTTGATTAGTTTGTTTTAATGGATTATTATTTTATTATTATCAATTAAATTTAATTGGCTATTTGAATTTATTTTTAAAGAGTTGTGCTCTAAAAGCTAATCATAATCTATATTGTGATAGGATTTCTTTTGTTATTCTAAATAATGTATATGATTTTGGTTATAAATAAAAGGCATTATGTTTCATCATTTGCTGCTTCTTATAATTATGATGAATCCTATAGATTAGGACCATGATTTTAGGGCTATGATGAGTCATGCTAGTGAACCCTAAAACCCTAAAATCCTAATCTAAAACAATTCTGGTCGTTGATACATTGAGTTAGAAATCAATGCTACCAAAAAGACTGACACATCTTATGTATGCTCGATGCAAAGGGTGATTGATCTTAGAATCACTTGTGTGAGACACTAATACAAAGGTGAGGATGCTCATTAGATGAATGAGTTCACTAAATTGAACTACCAAGAGAACATCTTATTGATGTTTACTTATTTGTTAAAAAAATGAATCTCTAAGTGGGAGTTGTACAAGTGATCCTTAGACCTGAGATCATCATAGTATCTTATGCATATGAATCTATATTTTAGTTTACACACATTCACAACATTAAGTTATGAACGAGGTATTTTGGATGTGGTGGATTGTGTACGAAAATTGCGAGTAGATCAATAAGAAATCAATCACTTCTAAGTAAGAGAAGATCACATCATACTTGCTCTAATTTTATGATGATTCAGGAAGTCTTTGATCAAAGCAGAATGAAAAAATTAGAAAGAATTTTAATGTTTCATTAATTGAATTATCATTAGAAGATTAAGAGAGATATAAATAAGTAATTGAGCTTGACATTGATCCATACTCACATACTTATTCAAGATATAGTATGATTGAAGGATTGAATTATACAGTAATTTACCACTAAGGGTATGTTTGGTATATCCATCAAATTCTATATCTTCTGGGTAGACATGTTATATTGCTAAACGTTAATATTATCTTGTAGGTTTGATTGGATTAAAGAGTTTAATTTGATCAATAATTAGAAAGGGTTCTAATTGTCAAGTTTGGGATCGCACTGATTGGATCTGTAAGGATTAGAAATGTTCTAATCATGATAGGTCAACTTGCACCCATACTTACTGCTGACTAAAGGTAAAACCCAATGGATAACACAAAAAGAAACTGATCAAGGATCTAATTGGATTAGATTATATTTGCAGGATAGACATACTAGCACATATTGCAAGCACTAACTCCTTATTCGATTTGGATTCGAATCTGATTCTTGTATTAGGTTAATTTAATATGATTAGATCATGATCTAATGTGGGTTGGCTAAGAGTTGAAACCCAATTGGCTTTATGTGGACCATTGGATGGCTCTTTGGATAATGAATCTAGATCATTGCTCGGTGGCTCGATCTGGACCATTGGATGGCTTTTTGGATAAAGGATTTGGACTATTGGTATTGGCGCCTTGATCTGAACCAATGGATGGCTCTCTGGTTGAAGGATTTGGATCATTGATGATGGTATCTTAATTTGGACCATTGGATGGTGTCTTAATCTGGACCATTGGTGATGGCGCCTTGCTTTTGGACCATTGGATGGTGCCTTAACCTGGACCATTGGATTATCATGAAATAAGTGTGGGTGAGGTTATCAATGTGAGAAGGCTGATGGCACATGAATAAGACTTATCGAATAAGTTTTTTCTAAGCGGATACATATTCATGCTCTCTTAAATGCGCCTCTCTCCTTAACACCTCATCATGATGAGGCGCTATCCTTAGGACATGCCTCATCATGATGAGGCATGTGGATGGATGCATCCCTTGGTGATGCATCCTTCTGTCTCTTATAAATAGGAATGCATCCCAGGTTCAAGAGAAACCGAATCTATCCGAAGAGAAATCAACTCATTTTTCTCTCTTATTTCTTATACATCTTTGTTGGCCCAGATGGCAACCCAAGAGAGGGGTGAATTGGGTTCTTTAAAAATTTTAACCTTTTAACAACTATGTGCTTGGAGATAGATGAAATGCAATGGAATATTAAGTACAACCAAGTCTTTTATAGTGGTTCGGTGTATCCAACACCTACGTCCACTCCCAAGATCCACTTGGGTCCACACTAGATTACAGCCGAGTTATTTTGCAAGCTCACAATTCAAACTTGTTGTTTCCCAATCACAATGAACCCAGCCGGTACCAGGCTAATCTAGCTTGACCCGAGGTATACTACCTCCACTAGTTCAATCCCCTTGATAGAACTAGCAGGCAATTTCCTCAAATGAGCGAGAATAAGCAAGGTTAGAAAAGCCTGTTTTGAAGATATTGGATTTGAGAGATGTTGAATCAGGCCTCAGCTTTGATTCGTTGCAAATGTTGCAGATGAAAAGTTGAGAAAACGTAGAAAAAATAGAGCTTTTTCTTCAATTTTGGGAATCCTCCGATTTTTCCAATATGAGCGCCTTGGATTTCTCTTTGAGCTTTTTGGAGTGGAATGATTTGAGTTTGAACTCTTTTCTCTTTAATTTCAGGCTCAAGACTTCACGGATTTATGATTTTTTTTTTCATTTTTTTTCGTTCTCCTTTTTTCAAACGGGCATAGAATTTCTTTAAGGTGAGAAAACTAGCTGTTGGAATGTACCTGTTTTGAAGTTAAGCTTAGAGCTGATCTGGCATGAACGGCTCAACTTTCGGCTCCATCGTGAAAGATTCGTCGAGGAGTCATTGGTGTCAGCTCGCCATGCTCAAGAACGGCTCCAAGGTAGTCTCAAGTGTTCTGTCCCCGCATCGGAGTCGGCTCCAGACACTAAGTGGATATCTAGGTGTCGGCTCCGGACTATCAAAAATTGACTGGCCATGGGGTAAAGGTGTCGACTCCAGGTTCTGAAACTTTGAGGATTCACATCTTAATGCCTTTATCAATCAAATACCCTGATTTAAATCTATTAATCATAAATATACTCAATTGAACAATCTTATTCAAAACCATCTAGAGAAAACCAAGATAAGGAGGTCTTCTTCAGGAAAAGAGGCTTTGAAGGATTAAGAGAAAAAAATTAGAAGAAAAAGAAAGCAAGCCAATCAAATCCTTTGAAAGGGTTAAGCATCAAGGATTAAAGTTTTGAAGAAGCTAGAGTCTTGAACCCAATTTCTGTGTGGATCAACATTGGAGAGTGAACACTTGGGTACCTTATGGATATTCCACTATATTGGATTAAAAGTTACAGGTACTCTTCTTATCCTACATTTACTATTTATTTATTTGATTATTACCATTAAGAAGATCTTGGCTATTAAGGGTTTCATGTAAAATTCATATTTTTTTACTGCACTCTTAGGCATGCACAAGAAACCCTAACAATTTTGAATAAGATACCTTACATATCGTGGGATTTAGTTTTGCATATATATGATGAATTCTTATGTCCTACATTTATTCTTGGGTTTAGGGCATAAAAACTACCTTTATGGTTATCCTCATAAGGGCACTAGCGGCTTTGTTTTTTCTTGTATTGGGTGGTATTGCTAATAATTATAGTAAAGCAAAATTCCTAGCTCCATATCATACAACAAAGTATCTACAAGAAATACTTAGGTTACCATGGCATCAGAGTATTGTTCCTCAAATCATCAAATGCCATTGCCAAGTTCCTTCCCTTTAGTCCCATCTATGTGGAGTTGTATTATATATTTGCTGGAGTCTAGGTTTACAATATTTACACCTTATATAAAATATCGTCTAACATTTCCATCACCATCATCATTGTCGAAGCAATTATTAAAATTCTTTCAACTTGCTCTTTGAGGATCATGAATGGCTATGGTTGCAAATGGGTAAGGTTATACTTGATCCTAATTTAATCTAATTTTATATTCAAATTTTAATTTTGGATTAACCATTTGATGATCAGATTGGGTTTGATCATATCTATGATAAGAATTTTAAACCTAAGGGATTATTTAGGTCTATTCAAGTCTAAACAAAATATTGAGGTTTAGGATAGATGTTTCACCATGAATCAATTTGATCTTGACTCAACTGCAACAAATAGACTCTAATTTTATGGCACCTTAGGTAGAAGATTACTACTTTGGAAAACTCTTTTAGATCTTGAGAGCTAAGTTAGAACTTAAAAAAATAAGCATTAGAACTTGATTATAGTTTTTGAGATCAAGAAAGAGATGAACATGATCATATGTAAACATGTGTTTACAGTAAAAATGATTAAGGGAGGCAATTCCAAAAGACTACATTTAATTTTCACCTTGGGTTGGTCCTTAGCTAGAAGCCATGGGCTCTTTAATAGTAGCTGGAGCAGTTCTATTCAAACCAGTTTCTTTTAGATATCAAAAGATCAATTACCTGACCAAGCAATAATTACTAGTCTTATCCTATGAAAGGACAGTATATTTTATGGGTTTAGGATAAATTAGGTTCGGATCGGATTGAATCAAAAATTCAAGTTCCAAACCTGATTCAGAATATTAATCAGATGCAATTTTCAAACTGATCTAACCCATAAATCTTTAAATATGAATTGGGTTGGGTTTAATTGGGTCAAGATTAGATTGCTTCATGAGTTGACTCAACTCATTTGCAGCCTTATGAATGATTATGGAAGTAAAACTGCAATTCTTTTATATTATCACTCGTGTAGATTACATAGCAGAAAGCATGTTGAGCATATTATTATATCTTATCTCAAAAAAAAGTGTAATATTTGTTTTGGATCTTCTTCTTCTTCTTCTTCTTCTTCTTCTTCTTCTTCTTCTTCTTTTTTTCTTTTTTCTTTTTTTTGTTATGGCATTCATCCATTGATTGCTTTTCAAAGTTCATCAGAATAATTGTGTTGCAGAAGTTATAATATATTATTCAATTTACATTATTTCCTTTCTTTAGTTTTCTTCTGTGTGGATGTTGGACTTATCTCAGATCCTTTTGTGCATTTTATCCATGATCATATCTTCTGAAACCTTCTGAAGTAACAATGCTTTTTAAATTAACAATGTATTATTTAGGTTGTTGCTCAGCATTTATTGTTATTTGAATTGTTTGAACTATGACTTGCATTAGGTGATGCAGTTGGAGAATACTTTTTATTAGGATCAGGTCTATCTCAAAAGTACAACCATAACCCATTTTCATATCCATTTTGAAGGTAAGATGTATTATGTTGCTCACAGAAAATATGTCTTGATTCTTTTCTTAGGATTTAATTTTGATGCATAAACACCATTAAATTTAAATCTTAGAAGTATATAGATCTTACCTTTTATCCATTATAGGTCTTCAGTTGCAAATAACTTTATATTTTCAAAGTGTATTTAATGGATCAATATACTATTTCTTTTAGGCAAGATCTTCAAACCACTTCTCTCAGTGCTTGTGTTGTATATCATAACATAAAATATTTCTTATATCTGAGTATGGTTTGAGATCCTAACCTTTTAATAGAGAATTATGGGACTAAAGGTCTTCCCATTAAAGATGTTTACTTCCTACAACAGTTAAAGATCACCAAGAGTCATAAAAGTTACATTTGGCATTAATATTTTGAAGGAGTAAAGAAACCAATGTAACTCATCATAATTTCATAATAAGTATAGTGGCCTTTGGTTTGCCATAGTTGTGATCTTCTAATAATTAGTGCAAAGTTGAATCACCTTCCAACCATTTCAACTACTCTCATAATCCCTATCTATGAAACAATTTAGTGCAATCGTGCAAAGGCCACATAAATTAATAAATTCTAACAATCTCTCACTTGGCTTGCATGATTGTATAATTGCTAGATTTTTAACATAAAATGGCCATCATATAATCTATAGAAGAGGTTGCACTATCTCTATTAGATTCTATTAAATTAAACTACGAACACCAAATCATTGTGATCCATAAATCACTTATTGATTCAAGATATAGTCATAGTGCTGTTAAATTAAACATGAATCATTGAGAATAACTAATACAGATGATATTAGCAAAGTAATGATGATTAGTGCTAGTTAATCAATAATGGTTCATTGTTGCTCTCATATCAAAATGTGCACATACTAAAATTAAAAGCAACACAACATAATCACTACTAATATAATGTGATTACAACATAGCAAAATTACATCAGTACATTTAATTGACCTCAAATATTTTCATCAAGCCCATGCGTGCACCATGTTCTTTAAAGAGCTTAGGTGATAGATGATAAATCACATAATTATTTATTCAATTTAAGGATTTTAAAGAGTTAATGATGATAAGATCCTTTAAAATCCATAATTTAATAATTAAATCAAAGATTCTCATAAATTAAGTATTCTATAATAATCACATTATTATTATCACTATTACTATTATTATAATAACTATTATAATTACTATACTTCTATTTATAACACTTACAATCTTCATAATATTTATAGTCTTATATTTAAGTATTTTTAAACTAAATATTTTTAAATAAAGTACATAGTTTCAAAGAAGGAATGCAACAGCTAGGATTTGTGATAAAAAAGGAAGAAAATCGAGTGAATCACGATTGGTAGACCAGTTGAAGCGCATTCGGATCTTAACAAATTAGAAAAGAAAAGAAAGCAGGCTAAAGAGAGAAGAATATGGCTTGGCTAATACTAAGAACAAAGAAAGAAGAATGGGCGAACAAATAAGAAAAATGGGGAAATAAAGATCACATGCAGATCATACCAAGATACAATCGCAATCAAATTAGAAGTAGATCAAGTCTGAAAAAGTAGCAGCATACTCTATTTAAAGGCTCTCAGAGCTATAGATCAAATCATCTCGAAGACGGGGCACGGTAAAGGATATTAGTTCTGTTGCTATGCCATCTTTCAGCCTACACCAGCTTTAGATCAAGATCTAAAGAGGAAGAAGTTAGAGAAGCTCAACGCTGCTCTGAAGAGTTTGAAGGAAAGAGGACATTCACTGGCCATCTTCTTGATGAGGCTGTGCTAATCTACTTCAATCTTTGCTATAATTTTCTTTTAGTTTAAATTTTTATTTTAGTATCTTTGCTTTAAATCCTTGTAGTTAGAACATTTTTTTAATTCAAAATTTAATTTTTTGCACTTAAAATTTTTGCCAATTTTTTTTCTATTCTTTTAATTTTTTTTTTTATTGTAAGTAGTTGCTAGGGTTCAACTTATGGATCCTAGTTCCAAGTTTAATTTTTCCTATAAATTTTAATTCCTCTTTTCTCAACTTTAATCTTTCCTTTTATTTTTTCAAAATTTTTAAAAATAACACCTTTCCGGTGGATTCGATCCAACTCATCGCTAACTTCTTATTTAATTGAATCGGTTAATATAATTTTGGTGTAATGGATGACTAGAGCAACCAACAAACTTTTAGTCATTGGGTCTGCTAACATGAGTGAAGTACTAATATAATCAATGGAGACTAGTTGATTCAAAATCCTTTCTCGTATGACTAAGTACTTGATATCAATGTGTTTGGATCCTTCAGTAGTTTTGTTGTTCATGGAGAATCTCATTATGACAGTAAATCTTCAAAGGTCTAGTAATTATCAACAATGCTTAATCCAATAATAAAATTCTTTAACCATATTGCATGACTTGTGGCTTCATAATATGCAACAAATTCCACTTCCATAGTGGAAGATGCAACAAATTCCTCTACCAACATAAAGATGTATACAGAAGTAGATTTTTTAGAGTCCATACAACCAGCATAATCCGAATCAGAGTAACCAATAACTTCAAGGTTGTTTGTCTATTTGTATGTAAGCATGTAATTTTTGGTTTCTTGTAAATAACGTAAAACTTTCTTGGCCGCTTTCCAATTATCAATACCGGGATTATGTTGGCATCTACCAAGCATGCGTTACTGTATATGATAAATCAGGACGTGTACAAACTTGAGTATACATAATACTCCTAACAACATATGCATATAATATTTTCTTCATTTGTTCCCTTTCATGATCACTCTTCGGACATTGGAATTCTCCAAATTTATCAACTTTCATTATGGAAGTGGTACCACTAGAACAATGTTGCATGTTAAATTTCTTAAGAACCTTATCAATATAGGCTCTTTGGTATAATCCTAAAAGCCCACTATACCTATCACGATGAATTTCAATCCTAAGCACAAAGGATGTTTCATCAAGATCTTTCATATCAAAATTCCTTGATATGAATTCTTTTCTCTTGTGTATTAATCTCATATTATTGCTAGCAAGCAATATATCATCAACATACAACACTATGATACAAAATTTGCTTCCACTAATTTTAAGATATATACATTGATCCACTACAGTCTCTTTAAAGCCAAAATTTAAAAGAATTTTATGAAACTTTAGATACCATTAACAAGAAGCTTGCTTCTAACCATATATGGACTTATTAAGTTTACAAACCATTTGTTCCTTGCTTTTATCCTGAAAACCTTCGGGTTGATCCATGTAAGCCTTTTTATTCAAGTTACCATTTAAAAAGGCTATTTCTACATCCATTTGATGTAACTCTAAATCATAATGAGCTACTAAGGCTATGAGTATTCTAAGAAAATCTTTTTGAAAACAGGTAAAAATGTTTTTCTATAATCAATCCTTTCTTTTAAGTATATCCTTTTAAAACAAATCTAGCCTTGTATCTTTTGATATTGCCTTTGAAATCACATTTGGTTTAAAAATTCAGTTACAACCAATAGTTTAACACCTTTAGGTAGCTCCATGAGATCCCAAACTTCATTATCCTTTATAGATTTCAACTCTTCGTTCATAGCATTAAGCCATAGAATTGAATTGAGACTACTAATGGCTTGGGCATAAGAATGGGATAATTTTTCAAGCCAATATCATAATCACACTCATTCAAATAAATTTCATAATCATTCGATATTACAAGTTTCTGTTTCCTTTGCGATCTATGTAAATGTATGTCTACAATTGAGAAAGTTTTTTTTAATGTGGGGAGCCTCATTAGCATCATCATCTTGTACAATAGATGCATGTGCCATTTTATGTTGGAATTTGGTATTGATTTAAGTACTCGATCTTCCTCAAAAGTAATTTTTTTAGGCTCAGTTCTCCCACTAATGTCCCCATGCTCAAAAAATACGCATATCTACTTTCAACAATTCGAGTGCTATGAGTAGAAAAATAAAATCAAAATCCTTTTGACCTTTCAGGATAACCAATGAAATAATAACTTATGGTTCTTGGATCAAGTTTCTTTAATTATGGGTTGAAAAATTTAACTTTTGCTGGACATTCCCAATATAAAAATAATTTAAAGTTGATTTCCTATCAACTCATAATTCATAGAGAGTTTTTCGTACAACTTCACTAGAAACTCGATTTAAAATATGTACAATAGTCTTTAAAGATTCACCCCACAAGAATTCGGGTAAAGTTGAATTACATATTATGCTTCTTACCATATCCATGAGAATACGGTTTCTACGTTCAGCAACATAAACTATTTAGCAATACCATTTTATTCATATGTGCCTGGTAAAGTATAATTTGCTATAATATTATTTTATAATATTCACCCCCTCTATCAGATCTAACACTTTTAATTCATTTAATAAGTTAATTTTCAACTTTAACTTTATAAAGTTTAAAGACATTAAGTGCTTCGAATTTATCATGAATAAGATATATATAAGTATACCTAGAAAAGTCATCAATAAATGTAATAAAGTATTTATATCCATTAATGTTGGAGTTTGGAAAAGGTCCACATATATAGGTATGAATTATTTCTAATAATTTCGTGATCATTGTAGTACCCTTTTTTTCTACTTTTTGTGTGCTTTCTTTTGACACAATTCACACAAATATAAAAATCCAAAAAAATCAAGTGAATAAAGAATTCCATCTCATAGAAGACGTTCCATCCTTCATCTTAATATATATGTGGCCTAGATTCTTATGCTACATCATGGATGAATTTTCAATCACTCAATTTCTCTTTTTATTAGGAATATTAGTTACATGAAAGGATAAAAGAGACTTAGCATAATTTGAATCTTAGTTCAATGAATAAAGATTACCCTAAAGGGTACCAGAGCCAACCCAACAAGAATTATGGAACAAAAAAACTCTATTATTTTCAAACTTAAATTTATAACCATAGGAATCAAGTTTTGGAACTGAAATTAGGTTTCTAGTAAATATATAAACATAAATAGTATCTACTAAGCCCATAATGAAATCAAAGTCTAAAATAAGATGTAAAGTTCCAACAACCTCAACATCTACTATTGTTTCATTTTCCAAAGTAATGGTCCGCTCTCCTTTACTTAATCTCTTGCTTATAAGTTATCCTTGCATGGAAATTGTTATGTGAATACTAATACCAGTGTTAATCCATCAAGTATTTAAACTCTCTCTCCTCTTCCTTATTTTCATATGTTCGAAACCCTAGTTTCTCTTCCTTTGATTTTTTTAATTTTTAATTTTTTTTGTGGATGTTTCACATTCCAATTCTGCTGGGAATTGTAATATTCTTTTGTTGTGGTTGTTGTTGTTGAAATTTTCAGGAGCAAAAAGAAGCCATTGAGAAGGGTTCGTTACGATGGAAGACGTCGAGATGGCAGTAGCAGAAAGCGAGCGTTTTTTTTTATTAAAAAGGATAAACTTAGTCTTTTTCCTTTAGAAATGATTTGCTCTCTTATATTTTTGGTAAAAATTGATTAAATCGTCAGGGGAAGATCGGTAACAATCTTGATTTTTGTCTAAAATAAATCCTAAGATAACATCAAACTGTGTTTTTGTTAATCTAGAGTTTTTTTCTTCCAGTTGAATTAGGGGATGCACTTCTGTATAAATCTGTGATGAAAAAAATTATTCTTTCCGCACATGAGGAAGTCTTTTCTCCTGATTACAGCATTGGCTGTGTATGTTTTGCATTATGTTACCATTGTAATGTTGGTGTGCTGATGGCAGCTGATGTATGAGCACAATTCGATGTATTCTGGGGTTCAGTAGAACCAAATCATCTCTGATTTGCATAATAAAATGCCTTATTTATTTTTTCTTTTTTGCTTCGATGTCACTTTTTTTGTTGGGCTAAACATAGATATCAATGATGGCCATCTCAGATCCCAAATTTCATCAATCAACAATTCTGGGATGATGCGTGGATCATCGATAACTGGAATCACTTCCAACATGAATTTTTATATGCTGGCCTAGCCTTGTCATTGATTATCTGTATTTGTGTATAATAGTAGATGGTGAAGGCATGGCCATTGTCAAAACCCTTATTTCAAGACCACAATTTAGCTCTCCTCTTACTTATCTTAGGATTAGAAAAAAAGGGGGGGAAAAAGAAGCAGAGCAGTGCTGTAAAATCTGGTTTGCTCTGTCATACCAAATCTACAGTGTTTTGAGCAGGAGGAAATAAGAGAAAGTGATCTCTGTGTCTGGGCTAGCTCATAATATTGTGATTCTTGAAATTTTGTACATAATTTTAGCTATAATTCTAGCAGTTTTGAGTTGAGTCATTTTTTTTAAGGAAAAGGAGGGGGCAATTTGCAATGAAGTAAATAACAAACAAAATATAGCTTGGGAGTTTTGACCACAAGAAGAGGAAGTAATTGAAGTTCATCATTGCGATGTTCAGTTATTCTTAATTTTTATTCAAATGCATAATGCTCAAAAAATAGTTATTCTTTCTTAAGTTGCTGAAAGAATCATGTATAGTCATTCTTTTACTGCTTATCATGTGCAACATCATAATAAAGTTCATCATGTGCAGTAACTTAGTAGTACTATCTTGCTTTTTGGTAGACTTATGCTGGTTTTTCTTTGTTTTGGTTGTCAGGATCTTCTCAGAGCACCAGTGAAAAGACTCAGATGAAAATTCATTTAAAGAAGCCTTCGAAGCTCCAAATCAAAAGATTAAAAGGCAAAGGCAAGCATTGTCTTTCTCAGACTGTTGAACTGATGATATTGTTGTGTTATTCAATGTCTGTGAATTTGCAAATTATAATTTTGGCTAAAATACACTGTTGGTCTGCAAACTTTCACTTAAAATTCATTTTGACCCTCAAACTTCTATTTGTTACAAATTAGTTCCTCATGTTTTATGAACGTTGCGTTCCTAACTTCACATGGGCTCAGTTAAAATTGATAGAATAGCTGATGCATCATCAGCTTGTCAACCAGTCCACATATTTGCATTAGGATAACACATCAGCTATTTTATCAATTTTAACGTGAGACCTTAGGAATGCAATATTCTTAAAACATGAGAGACTAAACTGCAACAAATAAAAGTTAGAGGACCAAAAATGAATTCTGAGCGAAAGCTTGAGTACCAAAAGTATAGTTTCGCCTATAATTTTAACAGCCAATCATATCAAGATTTTTCACAATGTACCCTTTTTCTTGATTGATATGTGATTATAATTAATTGCATCATCGACTATAATTGATATGCTTTTTTTGGCCTCGTAAGAACTGCTATTAGGAATTTCTTTTTATATAAATGGACTTTTTCTATTAAATAAGGATTTCATATCTGCAAGCAACAATTATTTTAGGACAAAGTATTTTCTATAAAATAATTGTAATACCTTACGGCAAGATAACAACCCTCATCAGCAAAAGAAACCTTGGGTCGGTTCATGCTTGACATTGTATTGAAAACTTCTACATGGGCAACAACCAAAACAGTTTTAGCATAGAACCTTAGGATATGGTTGGTTTTCAAAGATGATTTATGTTTTTTTTTTTTCTGAAAATGATTTTTATTTTTGTTTTCTGATCTCTATAAAATGCACTTGGTAATCAAGATAAAAATATTTTATATTTTATTTTCGTTATAAATGACAAAAGATAAGTAAAAAAAGGGAACACTATTCGCTCTTATGTTTTGAGTTTTTTAGCTATTTTTTTCTATTATCTTCTTTTCTAAAAAAATATTAGAAAATCTTTAAATTATTTTTTTGGGCTATGTTGGAGTTGTGTTTTTTAAAAAAAATATTTTTATTTTCAATTACCAACTGTTTTCAAAAATTAGGCACACTCTTATTTTTTGATAAATGAATGACTAACATGTAAATGAATAATCAACGTGCACAATGGGACATACTGATATGTCTATTTATTATTCCAATTTAATTATTAAAATAAATATAATTACTTTAAATTTATTAAGAATTAATACTTTTGATGGATGTTTGCAGAAAATGAGTCTATAGATGGAAAGAGCTTAATTTTTAGAGTCCAACGATGTAGGCGACACTCAAATTAGGACTTGTTTGCCCGAAAAGAAAGAAAGAGATGATTTCGTATAATTCTTGGTGCAAACTAAGGCAGGTGATGTAAAATGGACGGTTGAAGAGTTTTCTCATGATATCTAAATGATCTTGAACCCGATTAACTTCAACATTGATTGGGAGGAAGCCCTAGATAAACTTTCTACAAAGCTTTTTTTATTTAGATAATTATATTTAGGCCTTGAAGAGGAAAATTATGGAGGTAATGCTGGTGGTAGTAATGTGTGGCCAGATTCCTTCAACTTAGGATGATGATGAAGCCTGTAACCAAGTTCTATCTTTCTTTTTATTCTTAATTTATATACAATAAAAATTATGCTCTTCTTTATTATATCTTTTGAGTTATTTTTCTGATCGAGATTTTGCTTTGGCATACATGGCCTGTACCCTCTATCGACGTACTGTAATCTCAGGATATGGTGCATGCCTAGGAGAGATAGATCGTAGTATAGTAGCTTAGATTCCTAATTTTTTAAATAATTAGATAGTTTATACTCTAAGCGAACGTATCGTGATCTCCTGATACGATCCATACCCGATAAGAGATAAATTATTCTAATTTTAAATTTGTAAAAATTAATCCTATTGCAACATAAAGAAAAGAAGATAAAACCTGTATATGATGGATTTGGATTGCTTCTCTTGTCTTAATTTTATTAATTAATTAGTTGTTATCTTTTATAATCACTATTTTAAATATAATCATCTACAAATAATTTATTTTATTTTTTTATAAAATAATTATCCTTGATCCCCGAGGATACGATCTCGATTCCACTAGCAATAGTAGTGAGTAGATTTTATTTTTAACCGCCAACGATAGTGATCAAATTTTGGCATCGTTGCTGGGACTTCAGGCATGATTAGTTCAAAAAAAATAAAAAAATTTACTATAATTTTTTTATTAATTGTATTCTTATTTTTAAATTTTTTTATTGTTTCATTATTATTTGTGCTTCTATATAAAACAAGAGTAAAAAATTTCTTTTTTATTGAATAGTTATGCTCTCTTTAGTTTATTATTTTTTGAGTTACCTTAATTATTAAATTTTTATATTTTCTTACATAAAAAAATTACTTTCTTCTTATTATAAATTCGCTTTTAAGCTAATCAACTTTTTCCTTTTAATTAACTTAGCTTAAAGAACCTGAAAGAAAACCCTAAGACACTTTCCATAAAACATAATTAATTTAAAAAAATAAATAAATAAATTAATAAATAAAAATATAAAAATAAAAAAATTATTTCTATGCTTAGATTGACTTAGGTAAATTTATTTTATGCAAAACTCAAAAAATTTTATTGACATCTCATAATTTATTAAGAAATTAGAAACTTAATCATAAAAATTTTAAAAAAAAGTAATTAAATTAATTTTGTTTGATAACTTCAAGAGCTTGACATCTGCTTATTGCATAGCATTTTTATAACTAACTTTAAGGGCGCAAATCCCTAATCAAAATAAGGTGAGGAGTTGATCACCCTTCCTTGGCCCATAAACCACACCTTCATTTTGTATTAACCCAAGCCTTTAACTCTAAAATTAATTAGACGTCAGCCCTTAAGGAACTCGAGCTCAATAGGACAAGGCATCTGAAAGAATTAGACCGGGTCGAGATTGACTGATTAACTGGTGTCTAGAAAAGGAAAGAAAAGTGGTTGTTTAATTGGTTCCGTTCGCTTACCTAGTAAGCAACGGGACTTCCACTGACCTTATCCTTAACTAACTAGTTGATCAGCTAATTTTTGACTTGGTTGGAAGGCTCAAGGGTTGTCTTGAAAGTTAGGAGCTGTCTAGATTTAGGTTAAGCCTAGAGTAGAGAGTCTAATCTTTGTTAACTTGATTGTTAATAATTATTAAACCCTAACTAAATTATTCTTCATTGCTCTTAGTTCTAGGAATCTTTTAGGATATTTTCTTTAAAATCTTCTTCTTTCTTTTCTATTACATTAGTTTAAAAAAAAAGAACTGAATTACTGTTTGCTTTAGAGTGTATTGGTAGGGTATATGCTTGGTCGTCGATTGTTACAACCCAACCTCATACCCTTAAATCTTGAAATAGAGAGAACTTGTAGAGCAAATAGAGCACACATTATGGATCTTAATTAAGAAAATAATCCACCACGTCAATTGAAGGAGTAGTTCGCCCTTCACAATATACATATTTACCATACATACAAGTACCCCCAGTAGAGGCTATCCAATATGAAATTAAGTCTAGTGTAATCCAAATGTTACCATCTTTCCATGGATTTACAAATGAAGATCCCTATAAATACTTAGATGAATTCTTAAAAATTTGCTCAACTGTCAAGATTCAAAATTTCTTCAATGAGGTACTTAGGCTTAAGTTATTCCCTTTCTCCCTAAAAGATAGAGCCAAGTATTGGTTAAATTCACTAGACACTATAATTTCAACATGGGACCAACTTCAAAGGGAATTTCTTAAGAAATACTTTTCTACAGAAAAAATGAATCAAATCAGAAAAGCCATAACCAGTTTTTTCAATTAAAGAGAGAAATGTTTCATGAAACATGGAAGAGATTAAAAGAATTAACTAGGAAATGTTTGCACCATGCAATACCTAAATGGCAGTTAGTTCAATATTTTTATGATAGATTAATATTTAAATTCTTTAAATATTTTCTAATATCATTGATTTACATCTTAATATTATATGATCAGAAATACTTTTAGAGTTTGATTGGGATAACTCACCCATGTCAAAATAAAGTTGGTCTCATTCCATAAGTATTAATTGAATTGTATTTATTTTTTAAGAAGAGATATGGATAATGATTTATTAAATATAGCTAGAAGAGAAAAGATGTTATAAGAAAAATTAATATGAAAATTCTATTACTCAATTCCCTCCATAGTTTAGGTATCTCTCAAGTGTAATTTATTATGAAATGGAGTATAATGAAAGATGATACTAGTTTTGCAAAGCAAAATTACTATGAAGCACGTAACAAAATGGTACTTGAGAAGAGAATATAACCATTGGAGGTTAACAATTCATGAGCTTATATTTATAACCAATAACTTGAATCTAGATCATCACACCTTAGGGAGAAAAAAAAGTCAATCCTACGATGTGATATTCATTAATTTAGTAAATCAAATTTTTTAATAGTTATTTTGTGACACATTATGTTATACTTGTTATATGTTATGTATTACTCATATGATAATATAATAACATTTTTTAATTAACTATTTTTTACTGGGTTAAATTTGCTTGTTATTGCTTTTTAGGATTGAATGTATCTCATTATAAAGAGAGTCTTAATTAAACTCAAATAGGATGATTACCACGAAGAGTCTATCTTAATAGGAACGGGATAGCCAATTTCACCCTGCTAGGAAATAGTTTGACCAGATTAGGAAAGGATGGACCTCATAAAGAAGAGTTCAGAACATAAATTAGGATTTTTTCATTATGTTAACATTTAGCCCTACCATGAGTTATCATTAAGTTAAGCCATCAAATCAGTCCATATAAATATTGAATTATTATCCTTACTTGATCTCTCTAGTTACGGTTATGGTTTACTTATAGAGCATTAGCTTACAAATATTTTGTTCTTTTTATTTTAGAAATTGAGACATAAGAAGGGTTTGGGTAGAAATTGGTCCAAGTGATTATCTAACTTTCTACTTTGATGATGAGTTAAATTAGTTTTGATGTAAGAACATTTCAGTTTTTCTAATATGATATTAGTACACTTTGGTGATCTTTTAGTTATAGTTATTGACATTATGTTTGAATTTGATTAGTTTGTTTTAATGGATTTTTAGTTTTATTATTATCAATTGAATTTAATTAGTTTTTTGAATTTATTTCTAAAAGAGCTGTCTCCTAAAAGCCAATCACAATTTATATTACGATAGGGTTTCTTTTGTTCTTCCAAATCATGTACATGACATTTTGGTTATAAATAAAAGGTATTATGTTTTATCATTTGATACTTCTTATAATTATAATGAACCCTATAGATTAGGGTAATGATTTTAGGGCTATGATGAGATCATACTAGTGAGTCCTAAAACCCTAATCTAAAATATTCCTAGTCATTGGTACATTGAGTCGGGGATCAATGCTACCAGAAAGACTAACACATTTTATGTATGCTCGATGAAAAGGGTGATTGATCTCACAATCACTTATGTGAGACACTAATACAAAGATGTGGATGCCCATTAGATGAATGAGTTCATCGAATTAGCTTACTAAGAGAACACCTTATGGATACTAATTTATTTGTCAAAAGATGATTCTCTAAATGGGAGTTGTACAAGTGATTGTTAGACTTGAGATCACCATAGTATTTTGTGCACATGAATTCATATTTTAGTTTACACTCATCCATGACATTAAGTTATATATGAGGTATTCTAGATATGGTAGATTGTGTACAAAGATTATGAGTAGATCAATAAGGAATTAATCACTTCTAAGTAAGAAAAGACCACATCCTATTTGCTTTAATCTTACGATGATTCAAGATGTAACATCCTAAAAATTTTGTAATTTTTGTAATATTAATGATATTTTCATTTGTAATGAAAGTCGAATGGCTTCAATGACGTGTGGATGTGTTGGCCACTTGATAAATGTAAAAAAAAAAAATTTATGATGTAAATGAGTATATTTTTGTGTGCTAATGATTTTGATTTAAGAATTTGAAAGATTTGAGTTTTAATAGGCCTAAATCACAAGAAAAATCAAGTTTAGTTTGAGTTTCGCTCCTTAAGTGTTGTTTTTTAATTATTGGACTCAACTCCAATTGGTGAGGAGTCAATTCTGGCATGGTTTAGCACTTCTGGCACGCTCTCGAGTCGACTCGATCAAAAAATAGTGAGATAGCAAATTCTGCATCGTGCTTGAGTCAACTCAAGATTCTGCTCAAGCCAACTCCAGGACTGCACACGGTTCATGAGTTAAATATTAAAAATTTATCTTTATTCTATTTTAAGTTCAATTTGAGTGTCGTTTGAACCGTTAAATTTCTAAAATTGAGCTCTTCGAGTTGGCAGAGTCTTTTCCTAGAAATATTATATAAAAGTATTAATTTAAATGAATAACAATAATCTGATCTGTTGGCTCAGATGGCAACCCAAGAGGGGGGGTAAATTGGGTTCTTTAAAAAATTTAGCTCTTTAAAACTAAGTGCTCTGATATGAAAGTGCTTAAGTGCAATGTATAGATAAATGCTAAGCACAAACAAATGAGATAGAGAGAGAGAGACAAAGAGACAAAGCACGACAAACACAAAGATTTTATAGTGGTTCGGTGTATCCAACACCTACATCCACTCCCAAGCTTCACTTGGGTCCACACTATAATCCACTTGATTACAGCCGAGTTGTTTTACAAGCTCACAACTCAAAACTTGTTGTTTCCCCCAGGATCACAACGAACCCAGCCGGTTTTTCGGGCTCACCAGCACAAAACCCAACCATAAGCTATCTTTAGCTTGTTCCGAGGTATACTACCTCTACTAATTCAATCTCCTAATTGAATTAGCCAAAAATAGTGAAAAATAGAGTTTTGAATTAACAGCAGCTCCTCAAATGAGCAAATATACAATAAAATAAACAAAGGTAAGAAAAGCCTGTTTGAAGCGATTTGGAAGTGAGCTTTTCTTCTTTTCTTCTTTTTCTCTTCTCCTTTGAAGGATTGAATCAGGCTTCAGCTCAGATTCTTCATAGAAAATCGTAGTTGTGAAGTTGAGGATTTTGGGGCTTTTTGCTTTCTCTCTTCAAATGTTGAAAATCTCTTGGATTTGATCTTGAGAAGCTTTCGGATTTCTCTTTGAACTCTCTGAGATTGATGGACTTAAGCTTAGAGTTTTTCCTTTTAATTTCTCTCTCAGTATTTTTTGATTTTTCACAAAATATTTCTCTTTTTCTGTTCTCCTTTTTTTTCTTTTTTTAACAAGATGACTCTCCTTTTTATAGACTTCAATCCAAGGTTAGGTGGAAAATATAGCCGTTACAGAGTGGTTGGCTTGCATCTACACACAAAGAAAAATAGCCGGTAGAGATTAGGTAGAAAAATCTTACCATTGGAGTCTGTTCTGATATTTGAAAAATCCATTCCTGATAGGTTGGAGTCGGCTCCAACTTTTCATGTATCGGCTCCAGATCGTGGTGTCCAAAATAGTAATAAGAAGTTGTTGAGGAGTTGGCTCTGAAAAAGTTAAGTGTCGACTCGGCGATTTCGGGAGTCGGCTCCAGAATCCAAGGGTGTCGGCTCCAACAATGTCCACAAAAATACGTTCTCTGTATCTTAGGTTGGAGTCGGCTCCAGAAACTCAGGTGTCGGCTCACGAACTCTCAGGTGTCGGCTCCCGATCTCCAGGTGTCGGCTCCGGAAACTGATGCAGAAAATACTTCTATGTATCTCAAGTTGGAGTCGGCTCCGAAACTGTAGGTGTCGACTCCGGACCGTGCCAAAATTTCAGAAAAGTTCTGATATGCCCTAGGGTCGGCTTCTGACTGTTTTGGTGTCGACTCTAAGTTCTGAACTTACAAATTTTCTTTTTAATTTTGATTCAAAACTTATTTCCCTATACCTTTTGACTGACTGAACATTTTTAATGCCTGAAATACTTCATAAATTTATCAGAAACATAATGAATATACTCATGTCTTTTGTTAATCATCAAAATCAATACTTGGGTCAACAATCTTCCCCTTTTTGATGATGACAAAAACATCAAGTATAAGCATGATTAATCAATAGGAGTTTCAAATCAAATTTCACATGTTTTAAGTTCTCATAGTTGAGCTCCCCCTGAATGAGGTAGCTCCCCCTATGATACTCAATTTAACATCTTCTCTTCCTTTACTATTAAACTCATATGATCATATAAAATTACATTTGATGCTTGATACCAATTAAACTTATTTCATTGAAACTATTTGATACCAATTCCTTAAGCTTGCTTGATACCCATTACTTAAGCTTGCATATACAATCTTCTCTCCCCCTTTTTTGTAATCAACAAAAAGGTTTTAGAAAAGATTCAAGTTCAAATTAATCTTTCTCAAAAGAACAATCAAATTGCAAAAATTCAAGTAATTCATTCACAACATTACATTTAATAAAAAGTAAACATTACATTTCAAAAAGAACTTCATTATATCTAACTTCATTAAACTTCATTACGTCATCAAAATATCAAAACATACTAAACTAAACATCATCTTTTAATAACATCAAAAGAATTTCATTACAACATAATCAAAAATGAGTTCTAAGAAGTCTTTGCAATTCTTCTACAATTTTTCTCATTCCTTCACTTTGAGTTCTGACAAATTTCTTTAGTCTTCTATCAACAAATCCACATGCAGTAATAATTTTGTCTTGAAGCTCTGCATTGCATTTGGAATAAGTCTCTGAATCTCCTCCAATCTCTTTAAGTTCCTCAAAATGTGCATGATATCAGTCTTCAAGATTCTGAAGAAGAACCAAGAGTGGACTCAATCTTGCTGATTCTATCATCCAAGGAATAGAGAGTTTCTCTCAAGTTCATAAATCTGCTATCTAACTCAGTCTTTATCTCTTCCTTTTGAGTACATAATAAACTTTTAAGTTTCTCTAACTGAATATCAAAAAAACTAGCTGATGCGTGCCATAGCGCAACGATTAAAACACCTTAATTTCACTAATAGAATAGTAAGAGTAAGGGATCGATTCCATATGGACTTTAGCGATTATTTTGAAATAAATTTAACTAAATAGATAATTAGTAGTGCAAAATAATTAAGATATGGTCTATCTTATAAGAGCACGGCCTGTACCCGTAGATCACGGCCCGTCCCTTTTAAGAATAGATCAGTCTTAATTATTTTTACTTAAATATAATTTAATAACAATTAAACATGAATAGAAACTTTATTTCATATAAATTAAAAAGTTATGACATTAAGAAGGCAACAAGAGAATAAATTTCTCCTAAACCAAACCAAAGACAAGCTGAACCGGGTTGAAGACATGAACCGGGCCCTCTGTTCTTCCCCCGTCTCCAAGCCACAGACCTCCTGGGAATGGGAACAGAGTGTCATGACTTCTCCACGGATGCACAGACGCATGGACAGAGCCTCCAAGCAGAGCTTCTGAGCCACGAACAGAGTCTGGGGATTCCACCAAGAAACAGAGCTTCCACGGAACAGAGTATGAGGATTCCTCCAAATTGCTCCCTGCAACCTGGTAATAGCCGTCTTTAACGGATCCTCACAAGCCACGAACGGAGTCTGAGGATTCCTCCAAGAAACACCTTCACGCCCTCGAATGGCTCCTAGAACCTTGGGAACAGCCGCCTCCCAACTCTCAAAGCCGCCTGGGAATAGAGCTTCCACGAGCTCACGGATGCAGAACCTCCGAATCCACGGACGGACGCCTGAGAGCTCCCAATTGCTCCCCCCTTGCATGGCTTTGCATAGACGAAGCTTTTATAGGTACTGAGACGCGGTGTGGATGCTGGCTGTTTCCATATCAGACGCAGAGATGCGGACGCGGTTGCGAAGAAATCCCGGAGAAATTGCGGATGGGATTAAAATTCCTTCCATATGAAGTTCCTACTTCCAATTTGAAAATTTCCAATCCAATTTATTCTGGATTGGTGGAGGGAATGATTGAATTGGAAGAGGAGAAGAATCGAGAGAAAAGAAGGAAATTTCGGCTGAGAAGACGATGAAATCGGCAATGGGTTTGCCAACTTTGCTTTGAGATGCGTGCTGAAACGGATAAATCAATGTAAAATCAATTCCGGGCTCATCTTAAATCCGATTTGAGTGCCGTTTGCGTATTTAAAATTCTAAAATCGAGCTCTTTAAATTGATAAGGTTTTACATAAAATATTATATAAAATATTAAAATATTAAATAATAATATGTACATTGAATTATTAATTAATATGTTTAGTGATAATTATTTATGCGTTTATCACTCCCCTAAACTTGAATCTTACTCATCCTCGAGCAAATAAGAAATTTAGAAATATGTACCAAGCTAGTCCAAGAATTGATAGTTATCTTACAGTTCTTAAAAATTTCTGGTTAGATCATAAGGGAGGTACTTCATTGGATTATTAAGTTTATCCATTTAGTGATAAGTGTAGTCCATAAGAATTTATAGAATTCTTCCTTCACCAACTTTCCACTTCTCTGATAAAGTCTTCTAACTTAATTTGGGTTGGGTGTAATGTCTTTTGTAATTTGGTTCCCTTATTTATTTATTTATATGTAAAGTAGTGCATGTCCTAACCCCTTGCTTTCTAATTAACCCTTGTAGCAAGCTTTAGGCCAATGGCTCCCAAACCAATTGGTTTTAGGGCATTAGGTGTAAAATACCCCTCAGACTTACTGACTCGAGTCAAAAAGGCTTTAGGTAGGACTGACTGTACTTAGGTTCTTTTACATTCTCACCTTTTTACGTGAACAACATCACTTTCTTAGGTGACGGGGCCCGGTACTTAGTGAAAGATGCTAAGAACCTAATTTATTAACTTTAAGAGAGATTTTTTTAACGACATTTTCACCTATACCCTTATAAAGTAGATTGTACTATTAAGATTAGTGGTCAGGAGGGTCTGAAATTATTCTAAAAATTTTTTCTGGGCCAAACCCTACCTTTTATTAGGTTTTCTTAATAATTTATCCCTCAGTATCTCAAAAATAATCTAACCATTGATCATTAATCAGACTATTTGATTAACTTCAAATCGAGACAGAATTTGGTACACACATCTGATTATAGTTTTACTCGAGGATTTACTTATTCTTTTTCCTCCCCCCAACATAATTTCCATTATCCCTAATGAAAGAAAAATTAATTTCAAGGAAAGATACTACCTGGTAGAGTATTTGAAGGTTGGAGGTTTCATTGTTGCCATCTTCTTTCAATCTACTTCTGTTGCTCTTCTCTGGTCATGCTAAAAGAACATGCTAAAAGAACAGAAAGTTAAAAATAACTAATAAACTGGGTTGCCTCCTTAGAGCGCTAAGTTTAAAGTCTTCAGCCAGACTGTGCTACTTATTATAATAGTGTTGAGTTCACAAGATCAATCGATTCAACAACTTCTCCATCATTAATTTCTTCTATATATGGTTTCAAACGTTGGCCATTTACTTTGAATGTATTTCCTTGCTTGGGGTCTTTAAGCTCTACAGCTCCATAGGAAAATACTTGAGTTACTATAAAAGGTCAATTCCATCATGAACGAAGTTTTCTAAGGAAAAGGTGTAATCTTGAATTGTAAAGCCATACTTTTTGATTTGGTTCAAAAGTTTTTCTATTAATAAATTTGTCATGATATGCTTTGGTTCGTTCTTTATAAATTTTTGAGCTCTCATATGCATCATTTCGTAGCTTTTCTAACTCATTTAATTGGAGTTTTCTGTTGACACCTGCATTTTTTATATCATAATTAAATTGCTTGATGGCCCAAAATGCACGATGTTCTAATTCTACAGGTAATTGGCAGGCTTTTCAAATACGAGCCTGTAAGGAGACATTCCTATGGGAGTTTTAAATGCAGTACAATAAGCTCATAATGCATCATCTAAATGTTTTGACCAATCTTTCCTATCATGTCTCACCGTTTTCTCAAGGATATGTTTAATTTCTCTATTTGATATTTCAACTTGGCCACTAGGTTGGGGATGATAAGGTGTAGCTACCTTATGAGTAATTCCATATTTGTTCATTAATCCTTCAAAGTGTCTAATCGTGAAATGTGTACCCCCATCACTTATTATAGCCCTTGGGCATCCAAAATGACTAAGGATGTTATGCTGAATAAACTTGATTACAACTTTATGGTCATTGGTTCGAGTTGCCATGGCTTCAATCCATTTTGACACATAATCAACTGCCACTAAATGTATTCGAATCCGAAAGAGAAAGGAAATGGGCCCATAAAATCAATACCCCAACATCAAAAATTTCTACAACCAAGATAGGGTTTAGGAGCATCATATCTTTTCAAGAAATATTTCTTGTTTGTTGACATTGGAGACAATTACGACCAAATTCGTGTGCATCTTTAAAAAGAGTTGGCCAATAAAACCCACTTTGTAGTACCTTTGTTGCAGTTTTCCTTCCACTAAAATGTCCCCTACAGGCAAGGGAATGACAGAAGTTAAGTATACTTTTGAATTCACTCTCGGAAACACATCGCCTAATCACCTGATCTGAACAGTACTTAAATAATTCAGGGTCTTCCCAAAAGTAATATTTGATTTGTGAGAAAAATCTATCTTTTTCTTATTTTGTCCAGTGGGAAGGTACTTTTCCTGTTGCCAAATAATTCATAATGTGAGCAAACCAAGGAAGACTGCTATGGGAAATTGAGAACAATTGCTCATCAGAAAACCTATCTCTGATTATTTCTTTATTGTATTCCACTGAGATCCTAGAGATATGATCTGCTACCATATTTTCAGAACCCTTCTTATCTAAGATTTCTAGGTCAAATTTTTGTAATAGAAGGATCCATCTAATCAATCTGGGTTTTGTATCCTTTTTTGATAAAAGATGCCTCAATGCTGCATGATCAAAATAAACTAAAACCTTAGAGCCTAACAGATATGATCTAAATTTTTCTAGGGCAAACACAACTACTAGTAATTCTTTTTCAGTGGTAGTATAGTTCATTTGTGCATCTGAAAGAGTTTTGCTAGCATAATAAATTACATGGGGTTCTCAATTGAGTTTCTGTCCTAAAACTGTCCCTACAGCATAATCAGAAGCATCACACATGATTTCAAAAGGTATGGTCCAATCTGGGGCTTGATAATTGGTGCAGTGGTCAAAGCAGTTCGAAGAATGTTATAGGCTGTTAGACAATCTTCATCAAAATTAAAAGAACTATC
>UESW01003957.1:1104912-1129601 GCA_900491605.1 Calamus simplicifolius | reverse complement strand
GGTGGTTCTTCCAAGGATGGTATTAAAGGGTTTGGTTTAGTTGGAAGTGGTTCATATTTTATAGTCCAAGGAGGGATGGTGTTGAACTTAGGTGGTTCTAATAACATGTTTATCTCTTTGGTATACTCATCAATCAAAGTCATCTATTCCAAAATGTGTAAGACATGTTTGTAAAGGATTCGAATCAAGCAAACTTTGGAATTTTTTATCTACAACTTCTTCGATCATGTATACTTCATTTAAATCATACACAAGTGGTCCTTGGGAAGCATTAAAAATATTTAATCTCATCTTCTTGTTTCCAAAAGATACATCCATCACACCTGTTCTACAATTTATACATGCATTAGCAATAGCTAGAAAAGGTCGTCCAAGGATGATGGGAATTTGGTTAGGATTACTGCTAGATTCCATATCTAACACAAGGAAGTCGATAGGAAAATAGAATTTATCTACCTTTACTAATACATCTTCCAATATTCATGAGGTTCTTTAACTGATCTATCTGCCAATTGTAGTGTTACTGTCGTGGGTTTTAATTCTCCAAATCCAAATAACTCATACACTGAACTTGGAAGAAGGTTTACACTCGCACCCAAATCTAATAATGCTTTCTTGATTATGAAGTTTCCTATGACACATGATATAATCGGGGTACCAGGATCTTTTAGTTTGGGTGGGGTTATTTGCTGAACAACTGAGCTGACTTGCTCAGTCAAGTGGATCTTTTTTGGTATTTGTGTCTTGGCTTTCCGTTTTTGTGTGCATAGATCCTTCAAAAATTTGGCATAAGCCAGAACTTGCTTGATAGCATCGAGAAGAGGTAAGTTTATTTGTACTTGCTTAAATAACTCTAGCATCTCATTCATTTTATATTCTTCTTATCTGAAGACAAAGGAGATTCTAAAGCACTAGGGAATGGGGATTTAGGTGTGATTGCTTGATATTGAATTCTTTTCTTCTTCATTTCTTCTCTTTTCTGATTTAGCCACTTCTAATTTTTGGGTTGGTTCAGGTGGGTTCAATATTTTTTCACTTCTTAGAGACATGAATGATTTAGCATGTTCTGGAAATTTGTCAGGAGTATTGGAACCCTCAGCCATGAATTGTCCTTTCGGGTTATCGATAGGCTGACTAGGTAACTTAACCTCCTCCCTTCTACTGAATGCTGTGGCTAATTGACCTATCTGAGTTTCTAGTTTTGCAATAGATTGTGTGTGGGAGTGAAGGATTTGAGTATTATTTCTAACCCTTTTAATGCTTGTAACACTTTGTCTTCGAAAGTAGGATGATTATTCGGTGGAGGTTGTGGGATGTTTGGATATTAAGAATATGACAAGCTTCTAAAATTGGTTTCTTGATAATTAGGTCTGATCGCTGATGAATTGGTTACAGGTTGAGGTTTTCAAGAAAAATTTGGGTGATTTCACTAGCCAGGATTGCAAGTATTTGCATATGGATCATTTCCTGTTCTAGGAGCCAATCGGGTTTGGGCTTGGTGGGCTTGCTCTTGAACAAGTTCAGGAAATTGGTAGCAGCTGGACATTCACCTATAGAATGGGTTGGACTTAAACAAATTATGCAAACCTCATGTAATTGAGTAGATGGGGAAGAGATGTTTCCAACTTGTAGAATCCGGTCAAGTTTATGGGATAATTCATCTACCTTAGTATAGATATCTGTAAAATGACCTAATTCATATATTTCACCTCTTTTAGGTCCT
This sequence comes from Calamus simplicifolius, assembly GCA_900491605.1. Classification (NCBI taxonomy): domain Eukaryota; kingdom Viridiplantae; phylum Streptophyta; class Magnoliopsida; order Arecales; family Arecaceae; genus Calamus; species Calamus simplicifolius. Next base: position 1,127,878 of record UESW01003957.1, on the reverse strand, counting down.
ATGGGAGGGTCTCGACGAGCAACTGACATGTGATGTAATGAATTCTCACTTAATGTCTCAAAGAGTTGCCAAGCTTCATGTTTATTTTTTAACATAAATGTCCCACCACATGAAGCATCAACCATTTGCCGATGTTTTTCTGATAAACCATCATAAAAGCACTGAACCAGTTACCATTTTGGTATGGCATGATGTGGACATTTTCTAATCAGTTCTTTAAATCTCTCCCATGTCTCATGAAACTCTCCATCTATCTGGAAGAAACTTGTTATGGCTTTTCTAATTTGATTCGTTTTTCCTATAGGAAATATTTCTTAAGAAACTCTCTCTGAAGATGATCCCAAGTTGAAATTATAACAGTGTCTAATGAATTTAACCAATACTTGGCTTTATCTTTTAGGGAAAAGGGAATAACTTAAGCCTAAGTGCATCATCAGAGAAATTTTGAATCTTGACAGTCAAACAAATTTCCAAGAATTCATCTAAGTGTTTGTAGAGATCCTCATTTGTAAGTCCATAGAAAGATAGTAACATTTGGATTACACTTGACTTAATTTTGTATTGGACAGCCTCTACTAGAGGCACTTGAATGCAGGGAGAGTAGGTATACCTTGAAGGAGTGAAATACTCTTTTAACTGTCGTGGTTGATTATTTTGTTATTAGGATCCATAATTTTGAGTCTGTTTGCTCTAATAGTTCTTTCTATCTCAGGATCTAAGGGTATAAGGTTAGGTTGCAACGATCGGCGACCAAGCATACACCCTACCAATGACTCTAAAGCAAACAATAATTCAGTTTATTATTATATTATTATTATTATAGAAGAAAAAGAAGGAGATTCTAAAGAAAATATTCTAAAAGATTCCTAAAACTAAGAGCAATGAATAATTTAATTAGGGTTTAATAATTCTTAGCAATCAAGTTAACAAAGATTAGACTCTCTACTCTAGGTTATCCTAGATCTAGATAGCTCCTAACTTCCAAGACCGCCTTGGAGCCCTCCAAGTCAAAAATTAGCTGATCAACTAGCTAGTTAAGGGTAAGGTCAGTGGGGATCCCCCCGTTGCTTACTAGGTAAGCGAACGGAACCAATTAAGTAACTACTTTCCTTTCCTTTTCTAGACACCAGTTAAGCAGTCAATCTCGACCCGGTCCAACTCTTTTGGATGCCTTGTACTATTGAGCTTGAGTTCCTTAGGGGCTGACGTCTAGTTAATTTTAGAGTTAAAGGTTTGGGTTAATGCAAAATGAAGGATGTGGTTTGTGGGCCAAGGAAGGGTGACGAAATCCCACCTTATCTTGATTAGGGATTTGTGCCCTTAAAGTTAATTATGAAAATGCTATGCAACAAACAGATGTCCAGCTCTTGAAATTATCAAACAAAATTAATCTAATTATTTTTTTTTAAGATTTTTGTGATTAGGTTTCTAATTTCCTAATAATTATGAGATGTCAATGGAAGAATTATGAGTTTTTTTTTTAGAAAATAACTTTACCTAAGTCAATCTAAGCATAGAAATAAAATAATTATTTTATTTATATATTATTTTTATTATATATTTTTTTTTCTTAAATTAATTATTTTTATGGAAGGTGTCTTAGGGTTTTCTTTCAGGTTTTTTTTAAGGTAAGTTAATTAAAAGAAAATTTTGATTAAGTTAAAAGTGGATTTGTAACAAAAGGAAGTAATAAATTTTTTTAATGTTAAAAAAAATATGAAATTCTAACAATTAAGGTACAAATAAGAGACAATAACTATTCAAAAATTAAAATAGAATTAAGAGAAATTAATCTAATTTTTTTTTTTTTTTTTTTTTTTTTTTTTTTTAAAAATAACACACTTAAGTCCCCAGCAACGGCGCCAAAATCTGATGTGTGTCATAGCGCAACAATTAAACACCTTAATTTCACTAATAGAATAGTGAGAGTAAGGGATCGATTCCATAGGACTTTAGTGATTATTTTGAAATAAATTATAAATTTAACTAATAGATAATTAGTAGTGTAAAATAATTAAGATATGGTCTATTTTTAAGAGCACGGCCCGTACCCATAGATTACGGCCCGTCCCTTTTAAGAATAGATCAGTCTGAATTATTTTTACTTAAATATAATTTAATAATAATTAAACATGAATAGAAACTTTATTTCATATAAATTAAAAAGTTATGACATTAAGAAGGCAACAAGAGAATAAATTTCTCCTAAACCAAACCAAAGACAAGCTGAACCGGGTTGAAGACTGAACCGGGCCCTCTGTTCTTCCTCCGTCTCCAAGCCACAGACCTCCTGGGAATGGGAACAGAGCTTTACGACTTCTCCACGGATGCACGGATGCATGGACAGAGCCTCCAGCAGAGCTTCTGAGCCACGAACAGAGTCTGGGGATTCCTCCAAGAAATAGAGCTTCCATGGAACAGAGTCTGAGGATTCCTCCAAATTGCTCCCTGCAACCTGGTAATAGCCGTCTCTAACGGATCCTCACAAGCCACAAACGGAGTCTGAGGATTCCTCCAAGAAACACCTTCACGCCCTCGAATGGCTCCTAGAACCTTGGGAACAGCCACCTCCCAACTCTCAAAGCCGCCTGGGAACAGAACTTCCACGAGCTCACGGATGCAGAACCTTCGAATCCATGGACGGACACCTGAGAGCTCCCAATTGCTCCCCCCTTCCATGGCTTTGCATAGATGAAGCTTTTATAGGTACTGAGACGCGGTGCGGATGCTGGCTGTTTCCATATCAGACGCAGAGATGCGGACGCGGTTGCGAAGAAATCTCGGAGAAATCGCGGATGGGATTAAAATTCCTTCCATATGAAGTTCCTACTTCCAATTTGAAAATTTCCAATCCAATTTATTTCTGGATTGGTGGAGGGAACAATTGAATTGGAAGAGGAGAAGAATCAGGAGAAAAGAAGGAAATTTCGGCTGAGAAGACGATGAAATCGGCAATGGTTTGTCGACTTTGCTTTGAGATGCATGCTGAAACGGATAAATCAATGTAAAATCAATTCTGGGCTCATCTTAAATCTGACTTGAGTGTCGTTTGCATCTTTAAATTTCTAAAATCGAGCTCTTTAAATTGATAAGGTTTTACCTAAAATATTATATAAAATATTAAAGTATTAAATAATAATAGGTACGTTGAATTATTAATTAATAGGTTTAGTGATAATTATTTATACGTTTATTACCAGCAGAAGGAACAGGCAATGGCACAGGTGCAGGAACTGGAGTAGGTGCCATTGGTGGTGATGATCTATTAGGCTCTGGTGATGGATGCCTCACTGATGGACCTGCCTCAGATGGTGTAGTGGCCCTAATGCAACTGAATTTTGCTTTTTGCTAAACCAAGAGATTAAGTTACTTCCTAAAATTGACATGTACCACTTGTACTTTTTCTATCTAATTTACATCCAGCATAATCAGAATCAGAATAAGCAATCAAATTTAAGTGTTGAGTCTCTAGAATACCATAATCCTACATTTTTAGTTCCACTTAGATATCTAAGATTCTTTTTACAGCAATTAAATGAGATTCTTTAGGTTCTGATTGATATCTGCACATAGACAAACAGCAAACATGATATCTGGTCTACTTGCAGTTAAGTAAAGTAGTGATCCGATCATACCTCTATAATGCTTCTGATCAACTTTCTTACCATCTTCATCTTTGTCTAATTTGCATGAAGGACTCATTGGTGTTCCAAGAGGTTTGATTGATTCCATACCAAACTTCTTGAGAATTTCCTTTGTGTACTTTGTTTGGTTGATGAAAATCCCTTTTTGCTTTGTTTGATTTGAAGTCCAAGGAAGAAGTTGAGTTCTCCCATCATGCTCATCTCGAATTCACCCTGCATTAACTTAGCAAATTCTTGACACAAAAGATTGTTAGTAGCACCGAATATAATATCATCTACATATATTTGTACTACTAATAAATCTTTGTCTTTTCTTTTCAAAAATAAGGTTTTATCAACATTTCCTCTAGAAAAATCATTTTCAATTAGAAATTTACTTAATCTATCATACCAAGCTCTAGGTGCTTGTTTTAAACCATATAGTGCTTTGTGTAATTTAAAAACATGGTTTGGAAATTCATGATCTTCAAAACCAGGAGGTTGTTCTACATAAACTTCCTCATTTATAAAACCATTTAAATGCACTTTTAACATCCATTTGAAATAAATTGATATTCATATGACATGCAAATGCAAGTAATAGTCTAATTGCTTCTAATCTAGCTACAGGTGCAAAAGTTTCATCAAAATCAATTCCTTCTTCTTGATTATATCTTTTGCAACTAATCTAGCTTTATTTCTAATTACTATGCCATTTTCATCTAATTTATTTCTAAATACCCATTTAGATCCTATAACTGAATGACCTTTAGGTCTATCAACTAAGGACCATACATTATTCCTAGTAAATTGGTTTAATTCTTCTTGCATAGCTAACATCCAATTACTATCTTTTTCAGCTTCTTCAATAGTTTTAGGTTCAATTTGAGATACAAATGCAAGATGATTATTGATATTTCTCATTGATGATCTAGTTCTTACTCCTTGAGATGGATCACCTATAATCAATTCCTTTAGATGACCATAGCATATCTCCAATCTCTAGGAAGATCTACCTCATTATGATTAGTATCAATAACATCAACCCTAGGAGAATCATCATCTTTAGCTTCTTGTTCATGATCTGAAGATACATCTATATTTAATTTTTCATATCTCTTTCTAGCAAAATTGTATCTTCCTCATCATCAATCTTTTCTGAACTTGATGCTAAAGACTCATCAAAAACTACATGAATAGATTCTTCTACAATTAAGGATTTCTTGTTAAATACTCTATAGGCTTTACTAGTTGTTGAATATCCTAAGAATATGCCTTCATCAGATTTTGCATCAAATTTTCCAAGATTATCTTTACCATTATTATGAATGAAACATTTACAACCAAATGCATGAAAATAACTAATATTTGGTTTTCTATTATTCCATAATTCATAAGGTGTTTTCTTAAGGATTGGCCTAATTAGGGCTCTATTAAGGATGTAACATGCCGTGTTTATAGCTTCCGCCCCAAAGTATTTTGGTAGTTGGCTTTCACATAGCATGGTACGGGCCATGTCTTCTAAGTCCTATTCTTTCTTTCTACAACTCCATTTTGTTGAGGTGTTCTAGGTGCAGAAAAATTATGATGAATGACATTTCAATGCAAAAATTTTTAAATAAATGATTTTCAAATTCAGTGCCATGATCACTTCTAAGAGACACTATGGTGTTGTTTTTCTCATTAGTGACTTTCTTGAAGAATTTCATGAATATGAGAAAGTCTCATCTTTATGAGCCAAAAACAATACCCAAGTGAATCTAGAATAATCATCTACTATCACAAGACCATATTTCTTTCCTCCTAGACTTGTGGTTCTAGTAGGTCCAAAAAGGTCCATGTGAAGTAGCTCTAGTGGCCTAGAAGTGGAAACAACATTTTTAGATTTGAAAGAATTTCTAGTTTGTTTTCCAAATTGACATGCATCACAAATTTGATTATTTTCAAAATCTAACTTTGGAAGTCTTTAACTAAATCCATTCTAATTAATTTTGAAATAAGTGTGTGCTTGCATGACCTAATCTACGATGCCATAGCCATCCAATCTCATTAATATTAGCATTATCAGCAACTAAGCAATGATTACTAGTAGACAAATTATCTAAATCAATTAAGTATACATTGTCATTTCTATTTCCAGTAAATATAATGCTATTGTTAATGGGATTAGAAACAATGCAGATAGAAGCTTCAAATGAAACTTTGAAACCTTTATCACACAATTGGCTAATGCTAATCAAATTATGTTTTAAACCATCTACATATAAAATATTTCTATAAAAGTGGAGGGAGTTATTTGAATTTTACCAAATCCCATAATTGGCCTTTACCATTGTCTCCAAATGTAACAACTCCTCCTATTTATCTTCAAGGTGATGAATTGATCCTTACCACCCGTCATGTGCCTTGAGCAGCCGCTATCAAGATACCACTTGCTTTTGATCTTTTGGCCGCAAGACACTTCTGCAAGATGATCAAATCCTATGTTTAAGTACCCAAGCTTTCTTGGGTCCTTCATGGTTAGTAACGATAAAAATTGTTCCTTTCGGAACCCATATTTTCTTTCCTTTTATATTTAAATTCTTATTATTTTTTTCTAAAATTGCATTCATAAGCTTTATGTCTTTTCTTGTTACAGCAATAACATAAAACATCATTTTTTATCTTGTTTCTTTATAAAGAAATTCTTAACAAACTTTTGTTTCTTGTTAGGCTTATAACCTAATCCAGCTTTATCAAATACAGCTCTTTGATTACTCAATAGCAAGTTAAGTTTTTCAGAACTATATGTAAATTTATCAATGATATTTTATATTTATCAACTTCTTTCTTTAAACTAATATTTTCATTAGAAATTGATTCTTTTTCTTTTAACAAATTTTTATTTCAGATTTCAATTCTTTAACTTCATGAGTTAGTTTATCCTTTTCTTTGTCAAGAATTAAATTATCATTTTTTAAAGATTTTCTTTTCTTTTTTAAAACTTTAAAATTACTAACTAATTCATTAAATGCATCAAACAATTCATCAAAGGTAAAGTCATGAGTTTTGGTACTTACCTCATCATCATTTGCCATAAAGCAAATGTTTGCAACTTCTTTTTGTTCCTCCTCAGAAGAGGATTCTTCGCTGTCGCTCCATGTTGCAACATAAGCCTTCTTCTTCTTTTGTAGGCTTTCTTTAATTGAGGACAGTCATGTCTAAAGTGCCCCGGTTTCTTACATTCATAACATATGAGGGGGTCTTTCTCTTTGTCCTTATCCTTCTCTTTTTTTCACCTTCCATTTTTGTTCCATACTTTTTCTTATGGAAGGGTCTCCTTCTTTGCATAAATTTTCTTAACTTCTTTGCAAGAAGGTCTGTCTCATCATCTTCCTCTTCTTCCTCACTGCTGCTTGTTTCCATTTCTGTAGCTTTAAGGGCAATCGTTTTCTTCTTTTTGACTTCTTCTTCTTGATGTTGCTTCATGGTCAGTTCATGGGTCATCAATGATCCAAGTAGCTCTTCCAAAGGTGATGTATTTAAATCTTTGGCTTCTTAGATGGTAGTTACTTTCGCTTCCCATGATCTTGGAAGAGACATAAGAATTTTACGCACCAAATCAGAATTAGTATAAGTCTTACCAAGACTTTTTAGACCATTTACAATATCAGTGAATCTAGTGTACATGCATGTGATAGTTTCAGTTTGTTTCATGCTAAATAATTCATATTTGTACACTAAGATATTAATTTTAGACTCTTTAACTTGATTAGTACCCTCGTGGGTAACTTCTAGTCTATCCCAAATTTCTTTTGTGGAAATACATGTAGAAATTCTATTAAATTCATTAGCATCTAAAGCACAATATAAAATATTCATGGCTTTTGCATTAAGCTGAGCCATTTTCCTATCATTCTCATTCCAATCCCTTTCGGTTTAGGAACTATTGAACCATCTACTAAGTGTGTGGGTGTGCTAGGTCCATTAGTGATTACACTCCATAGATCATAATCTAAAGCTTGAATAAAAATTCCCATTCTAGCTTTCCAATAAGAATAATTTGAACCATTAAATAAAGGAGGTCTATTTGTGGATTGACCTTCAGCAAATGAAGATCCAGCTTGAGCTGCCATTTGGATCTTTAACTCTTGATCATTGGATCAAATAAAAAATGAGTACTGGCTCTGATACCAATTATTGGCCCAGATGGCAACCCAAGAGGGGAGGTGGTGAATTGGGTTCTTTAAAAATTTAGCTCTTTAAAACTAATTGCTCTGATATGAAAGTGCTTAAGTGCAATGTATAGATAAATACTAAGCACAAACAAATGAGATAGAGAGAGACAAAGAGACAAAGCACGGCAAACACAAAGATTTTATAGTGGTTCGGTGTATCCAACACCTACATCCACTTCCAAGCTTCACTTGGGTCCACACTATAATTCACTTGATTACAGCCAAGTTGTTTTACAAGCTCACAACTCAGAACTTATTGTTTCCCCCGGGATCACAATGAACCCAGTCGGTTTTCCAGGCTCACCAGCACAAAACCCAACCACAAGCTATCTTTAGCTTGTCCCGAGGTATACTACCTCCACTAATTCAATCCCCTGATTGAATTAGCCAAAAACAATGAAAAATAGAGTTTTGAATTGACAGCAGCTCCTCAAATGAGCAAATATACAATGAAATAAACAAAGGTAAGAAAAGCCTATTTGAAGCAATTTGGAAGTGAGCTTTTCTTCTTTTCTTCTTTTCCTCTTCTCCTTGGAAGGATTGAAACAAGCTTCAGCTCAGATTCTTCACAGAAAATCGTAGTTGAGAAGTTGAAGATTTGGGGCTTTTTGCTTTCTCTCTTCAAATGTTGAAAATCTCTTGGATTTGATCTTGAGAAGCTTTTGGATTTCTCTTTGAACTCTCTGAGATTGATGGACTTAAGCTCAGAGTTTTTCCTTTTGATTTCTCTCTCAGGTTTTTTTGATTTTTCACAAAATATTTCTCTTTTTTCATTCTCCTTTTTTTCTTTTTTTTAACCAGATGAATCTCCTTTTTATAGATGTCAATCCAAGGTTAGATAGAAAATATAGTCGTTACAGAGTGGTTGGCTTGCATCTACACACAAAGAAAAATAGCCGTTAGAGATTAGGTAGAAAAATCTTACTGTTGGAGTCTGTTCTGACATTTAAAAAATCCGTTCCTAGCAGGTTGGAGTCAGCTCCAACTTTTCAGGTGTCGGCTCCAGATCATGGTATCCAAAAATAGTAATAAGAAGTTATTGAGGAGTCGGCTTCGAAAAAGTTAAGTGTCGGCTCGGTGATTTTGGGAGTCGGCTCTGGAATCCAAGGGTGTCGGCTCCAACAATGTTTATAAAAATACGTTCTCTATACTTAGGTTGGAGTCGGCTATAGAAAATCAGGTGTCGGCTCCCGAACTCTCAGGTGTCGACTCCCGATCTCTAGGTGTTAGCTCCGAAAATTGATGCAGAAAACACTTCTCTGTATCTCAGGTTGGAGTTGTAGGGAGAAATAATCCCCGAGGCATGCATATTTTCAATTTTGATAACAATTATCAATGCGAAAATTTAAAGATTACATATTAATCTATCTAACATGCATCAAGATCATATCTTTGCCTTATATTATAAGATCATTTGATCTAAATAATGCATATAAATTAAATAATTAAGATCATATCTTAATCTTCAAGATGAGAAGTCATACTACTCGTCTTGAAGCCTGCCTTAAGATCTAGGGATCAAATCACTCACCTTAAGAATAGTAGGTAAATCCTTTGTGCTCTGCAGCGGTTCAATCGTCCGGCCTCTAGTATCATCCACGTAAAGCCTCCGAATGATCGAATTCCCGGGAGTGCTAACTCGCGGAAAAATAATTTTGCTGATCTTTAATCCTCCCACTTGAATCTTCTTCCAATATCCACCAAACTTTTTCTGACACTAGAATTACACCAGGATTTTCTATTCTAACTCTTTAGAAATTCAATCCATAACATCCCATTATTGTAATCTGGTGAGGGATGTCCTCCAATTTATAGGCTCAATTCTAACTCTTAGAATTCTGTTGTTCGGTTCAAACCAAAGAGACGCAACCTTTGTTTAATTCCAATGTTCGGTGAAAACCAAAGAGACGCAACCTTTTGTTAATTCCGACGTTTGGTGAAAACCAAAGAGACGCAACCTTTTGTTTAATTCCAACGTTCGGCGAAAACAAAAGATATATGAATTCTAATCACTTAGAATTCCATCGTCTCGTTAATTCAAAGAGGCACATTAATTCCACTTTAATTCTAACACTTAGAATTTCGACGAAAATGGTTTGAAGAAGATTAAATTAATATATTAAATTCTACATGAGAATTTAATCTCTCGTGAGATCCTTATGCGAGAAAACTATTTTCACACATGGGGTTTAGTTTTGGGTTTTGATTTAAGCTGATTTGAATTTATTGGATTGAACCTACATGGATCAAGGTCTTAGCCGAAATCAAATTTGGCTAGTCCTGAATCTATTTAAATTCAAATCAAGTCTAATTTCAAATCAATATTTGAAATTGATTAGTCCTTCTAATAGACTTAAACCAAATTGAATCTTATTCACTTGAACTTAACCCAATTGAGATAATTCAATCAATCAAATTGATTAATTAAATCATGTACGATTCTCAATCGTTGATCAGCAAATAGATCATCCTAAGAAACTTCTATTCGTGTGACTCTCTAGGTTCGAACCTAAGCCGGTAGCATAGAAATAACTTTCTATACTAATCGATGTGCCCATCTAGCAATGGAACCCGGCGTCCCAATAGGTCGAAGAGTTGCCGAGCAAACTCCAAGAACCCTAAGAAACAGTTACCGTATAATTCATCCTCTTGACCACAAATGCTAAGGATGGCTTAAGAGCCTGTCAACTCTAAACAAAAAATCCATATAGTGATTTCAATTTAGTGATCATGTGACCTTCACATGAAGTGCCTTGGCCAAGGTCTTGCTAAATTGAAACACAAGCATTTCTCCTTTTAACGGGATAGGTCAAATTCCATCTTGATCCATAACTGACTACCATAAGTACTTGACTGCACCCAGTAACCTTTTGTAGCTGGATTAGAAATCCAGGTGGTCCGGCACCTAAGTACAATGAGTTGCTTGCAAGTCACCGGTTGTGATCTTCAGGTCTAAAGGATACTTATACCCATATCTTCTCGGATTAACTCTTGACAATAGAGTATCCGGAAATGAGTCACGTTCGGTGAAATGTACTCCTACACTTTCACCTGTATGTCATACCAGTGTCTCTACACTCCTTGGTTAAGAGAACAACCAACAAATATGATATACAACATCCTATATTGATAGTACTATAGCCCTGTCATAGTATATCATTTGGTCGCAAACTCTTTTGAGGACCTTCAAAGATAAATCCTTCTTTATCGTGAAGGAAGATCCTGAGGGCTTCCTTACTATTAGGAGTTTTAAGAAGATGTTCTTGTAATGAATAAACTGCCAAATAACTTTTATTAATATATCAATTTACATGTAATTTACATTAGCACAATCATCAAATGATTGGCTTTAGGATACAATTCCCAACAAACTCCCACTTAGCCTAAAGCCACTCATTATAGTATCTAATACCCATCTTCAATTTATAGTCATCAAACTCCTTGATGCTGAGTGCTTTAGTAAATGGGTCACCTAGGTTTTCTTTCCGTCAATCTTCTGAAGATTTATGTCACCTTGGTCTACAATCTCTCGAATAAGATGAAACTGACGCAGTATGTGCTTGGTGCGCTGATGTGCTTGTGGTTCCTTTGCTTGAGCTATGGCACCAGTACTGTCACTGTACAACAGGACTGGTCCATCTATGGAAGGTGTCACTCCAAGCTCGGAGATAAACTTTCGCAGCCACAAGCTTCTTTCGTAGCATCTAATGCAGCGATGTACTCTGCCTCGCACACCGAATCTACCACTGTATGTTGCTTGGAACTTTTCTAGCAAACAGCTCCATCATTTAGGATAAACACGAAATCCGACATACTTTTGCTATCATCATGATCTAATTGGAAACTGGAATCAGTATATCCAACAAGATTCAAATCGGACTCTCCATAGACTAACCGCTGGTCCTTAGTATTTCTCAAATACTTAATGATTGTCTTAACAACTTGCCAGTGTTTTTCTTCTGGATCATATTGGTATCTACTTACTACTCCTAGTGAGTATGCCACATCTGGTCTTGTACATATCATGGTGTACATAATTGATCCCACTGCCGAAGCATATGGAATTCGACTCATACATTCTCTTTCATTAGGAGTTGTCGGACAATCCTTCTTAGAAAGATGAATTCCGTGGCCTATCGGAAGATAGCCTTTCTTGGAATTCTCCATGCTAAACCTCTTTAGCACAGTGTCAATGTACGTAGATTGGGATAGACCAAGCATCCTCTTAGATCTATCTCTATAGATCTTCATCCCTAGGATGTATGATGCTTCTCCCAGATCTTTCATGGAGAATTATGATGATAAACATGTCTTTATTCCTTGTAATGCAGGGATATCATTCCCAATTAAGAGAATATCATCCACATATAATACAAGAAATACAATAACGGAACCGTTAGCCCATTTATAAATGCAAGGTTCTTCTTTATTTTAACAAAGTTATAAGATTTGATCACATTATCAAATTGTATGTTCCAACTCCTAGATGCTTGCTTAAGTCCATAAATGGACTTCTGTAGCCTGCACACTTTTGACTCATCTTCAGATATGAAACCTTCAGGCTGTATCATATACACCTGTTCTTCTAAATTACTATTTAGAAAAGCGATTTTAATATCCATCTGTCAAATCTCATAATCGAAGTGTGCTGCTATAGCTAGCATAATCCGAATGGATTTCAGTATTGCCATAGGAGAAAACATTTCATCATAGTCAATACCATAACGTTGACGATACCCCTTGGCAACCAGACGTGCTTTGTAGGTCTCTACCTTTCCATCTGTACCTTTTTTTCTCTTGAAAACCCACTTACACCCTATGGGTTTTATCCCTTCGGGTGGGTCAACTAATGTCCATACATTATTTTTCTTCATGGAATCAAGTTCGGATTTCATGACATCAAGCCATTTATCAGAGTCAGTCCTTTGCATAGCATCCATATAGGTGATCGGATCCTCGTTGTTCTCATCGAGCTCAACAGGATCTTCGTTCTGGACCAAGAAACCTAAGTATATGTCCGGTTGATGTGGTACTCTACCAGATCGCCTTAATGGCGCATCTAAAATGGGTTTTGAGTTTGATCTAATCCACTCAGATTCTAAGGGTTTAATGGTTTGTGTTGTTCCTTCTACTTGATAAACTTCCTCAAGTTCAACATTAGAGCCATTTGTTCCTTCCCTAAGGAACTTCTTTTCAAGAAAAACTGCTCTCACTAATGAATAACTTTTGTTCTTCAGTATTGTAGAAGTAATATCCTTTGGTTTCTTTTGGATAGCCGATAAAAAAACATTTGTCAGATTTGGGTTCAAGTTTGTCTAATTTTACACATTTCATATAAGCCGGACACCTCCAGACTCTCAGATAGGTGATAACCGGTTTATGTCCATACCATATCTCATGTGGAGTTTTAGAAACAGACTTACTTGGAACCTTATTGAGAATATGACAAGCTGATTCTAATGCATATCCCCAAAATGATATTGGCAAGCATGCAAAACCCATCATGGACCGAACCATGTCTAACAGAGTTCGATTCATTCTTTCCGACACACCGTTATGCTGCGGTGTTCCAGGAGGAGTCCATTGGGAGAGAATCATTCTCCCTTAAATATGTCACAAAGTCATTTGAAAGGTATTCGTCTCCTCGATCTGATCGAAGGGTCTTAATACATTTTCCTATTTGTTTTTCTACTTCTTTATGATATAATTTGAACATTTCAAATGACTCAGATTTATGTCTCATAAGATAGACATAACCGAACCTAGAAAGGTCGTTTGTAAAGGTAATGAAGTAGTAATATCCTCCTTTGGTATAAGTGCTCATTGGTCCACATACATCAGTATGTACTAGACCCAATAGCTCTTTAGCTCTTTCACCTTTTCAGTAAAAGATGACTTCGTCATTTTACCAAGAAGACAGGATTCACAGATAGTTAATGATTCACAATCATCAACTCGAAGGATGCCCTCCTGAGTTAACATGTTTAATCTATTCTTGTTGATATGACCCAGCCGATGGTGCCAAAGATAAATATTTGTGACATCAGTTATTCTAGGGCGCTTACTTGATTTGTACACTACATTCACAGGCTGTGATAATATATAAATGCCATTAGATAAATGCCCAGTCATTACAATGACTCAATTCATAATGATATTCAAAGTAACATCCTTTATTGAAATTTCATAATGACTCTTGGCCAGAAGGCCTACAGAATTTACGTTCAACAAGAATGTTGGGCAAAAATGATAATCATTTAGTACAATGACATTTCTATTGAAAACTATTTTAAGAACTCCTAATGCCAGAACTAGAACTAATCTTCCATCACTGACATTAAGGAATCTTTTATTGTCCTCAAATCTTCTAGTGACCTGTAGTCCCTGCAATGAATTGCAAATGTTAAAAGGACTCCTGGTGTCCAATATCCAGGTCTGATTATCATATACAGAAAAATTACAAGGTATTATCATATAAATACCTTGTTGAGCAACATCTTGTCCCTTTTTCTTCTTTGGCCTATTTGGATCAAGTGTGGCAATGTAAAGAGGACAGTTCCTCTTCCAGTGCCCTTGCATCTTGCAATGAAAGCATTCATCTTGACTTTTATCAACTTTTTTCTTCTGCATCTGACCCCTTATAGATGTCCTAGCATGTTGCACCCTTTTCTTATTCTTTTTCTTCTTCCTTTCCCAAAGGGTTGATGCCCTACCTTAGATCCTTCAACCACATTAACCAATCCCTTAAAAGCTGGTTGTTCTTCTCAAAGTTCTGTAACAACCCAACAAACCGTGGTAGTTGACTGCAGGCTTTGTCATTCGAAAATGAGTAAGAAAAGGTCGAAAAGATGGAGGTAAGGAATTCATGATCGCATTTTTTCCCAACTGCTCATGTAGAGGAAAGCCGAGCTTGCTTAGGAGTTCTATCTTCTCGATCATGTACAATATATGATCAGTGACAGGAGATCTATCCCTCATTCGAGCATTAAAAATAGCACAACTAGTCTTGTGCCTTTCAACGTCGTCAGGTGTGCCGAAAGATTCATTCAATACTTGAATGATTTCTTCCGGTTGAGCATTCTCAAACCGGTGACCGAATTCATCATTCATTGCTGCTAGCATGACGCAACGCACGCTAGTTCTATCATTGAGCCACTTCTGATAAGTATCTTTCTCAAAACTTTGGGTGTTTGCATCAGGTATCTTTGGTGCAAGATTATTCAGAATATATAGAATCCTCTCATGCTCAAGGACGATCTTAAGTTTTCTAAACTAGCTATTGAAATTTAAACCATTCAACTTTTCACTATCCAATAGGAACCTTAATGATAAATTAGTGGCCATTTTCTGCATAAGGAAAAATTAAAGTTTAGTAGTATATAAATTGATTCAGTCTAAAGACTTGAACTTTAGTCTAAAGATTATCCCACTATTTTATTCAAATTGGCAGCCTCTACACCTCAATTCAAAGAATTATTCTTAATTCTTTAGTGGGCACTAAGATCTACATAGACTACATACAGGCCCAAGTGAAGCTTGGCCAACCCATATGCATCTAAGAGTAGGTTCAAAACCAATTGTTTCCCAAACAATTCTTAGTGTTCAGTTTTACCCATGTACCTCTTCAGCAGGTATGGAGTGCCTCCACTGAAAGTTCTGGTTAGGTCCAACCATTAAATGATATAATCAGTGTAACCTATCAATAGACAACCAAGCCCGAGTGAAGCTCGGCCCACCTGACTATCTATTTAATAGTTACGCTGACTTATCATATAATGAATGATAATTTCGATGGTTGACAAGCACCAGGCATGGAGTGCCTCCAATGATTATCAAGACATCGGACTCATTATCACCCACCTTAATGGGAGGCTATGATCTAGTTATCATATAACTATTTCATTTTAAGGACCTAATAATTTTAGAGGATTTAATAATCTGAAGATAAATTGACTAATCAAGTTCTCCCACTGAATCTATGAAATCGGTAGAATGAAACAAGATTAAGTCAGGTTAAGTGGCACCTAAATCAGTCAGACTGATTTTCTTACAGGCATGGGTCAACCCGAATCAGGTAAATGATCTGAATCATAAATGGTTCACCATATTGACCAGGTAAGTGAGATCGATGGGAGGGATATGCCATTAACTCGTTAAAGACGCATCAATACGAGTAGCTCCAATTAAAAACCATTCGATCATTGATCTAGAGCAACTTGCCAACTCACCTTGACATCATATGGTTAACCAATTTTGATTTGACTATCTAAGAGATTCATGCTCAACCACGGAGCCTAATCTACTTCCATTTGGTTTAATCAAAAAATGGACATGATCAACTACAACTATTGTTTGATTTAGAGCATCCTTAACCTAATCTAATTAATTTAGATTTGATCAAATACTCTTATAGTCCAGTTGATTTAAACCTTAGGGTCTAACCCTTTATGGACCCGATTTAGCTAACCCAAAAGATTAATATATTTCATGTTTATATCATATATTTCAATCAAGCATCACTTGCATTATGTTACTACTCATAATTCTATATTTAGATCATATCTAAAAGGATTATGAATTAATATTTGACATTCAAATAAAACTCTCATAAATATTTGTATGTTTATAACATAGACTACAAGCCATCATATCTATGTTTTTATACTAAACATGCAAATATCATGCTTTTATACAACATCAATATGTATCAAATATAAAACTCTCTTGAGAGTATGTGTAATATGTGTTTTGATTCCAAAGATCAATTTAAATTATCTTTTGACTAAGCATCAATCGCAGGGCAATATGTTACAGAATACTCATTGAATGGTAATTTGGATTTTAATCCATCTGTGACCGAATAGCCAGGTGAATCATTTTAGCCATAATTACACAATTAATAAGAACATTAATTTCTATGCAATAAATTAGATCAAACGAAACCATCGCTCTGATACCATTTGTAGGGAGAAATAATCCCGAGGCATGCATATTTTTAATTTTGATAACAATTATCAATGCAAAAATTTAAAGATTACATATTAATCTATCTAACATGCAAGATCATATCTTTGCCTATTATAAGATTGTTTGATCTAAATAATGCATATAAATTAAATAAAAGATCATATCTTAATCTTCAAGATGAGAAGTCATACTACTATCTTGAAGCCTGCCTTAAGATCTAGGGATCAAATCACTCACCTTAAGAACAGTAGGTAAATCCTTTGTGCTCTGCAGCCGTTCAATCGTCCGGCCTCTAGTATCGTCCATGCGAAGCCCCCAAATGATCGATTTCGGGAGTGCTAGCTCGCGGAAAAATAATTTTGCTGATCTTGAATCCTTCCACTTGAATCTTCTTCCAAGATCCACCAACTTTTTCTGACACCAGAATTACATCAGGATTTTCTATTCTAACTCTTTAGAAATTCAATCCATAACATCTTGTTGTTGTAATCTGGTGAGGGATGTCCTCCAATTTATAGGCTCAATTCTAACTCTTAGAATCGGTTAAAACAAAGAGACGTAACCTTATTTAATTCCGACGTTCGGTGAAAACCAAAGAGACACAACCATTTGTTTGATTCTGACGTTGGTGAAAACCAAAGAGATTTTGTTTAATTCTGACATTCGGTAAAATCAAAGAGATGCAACCTTTTGTTTAATTCCGATGTTCAATGAAAACAAAAGAGATACGAATTCTAATCACTTAGAATTTATCATCTCATTAATTCAAAGAGGCACATTAATTTCACTTTAATTCTAACACTTAGAATTCCGACAAAAATGGTTTGGAGAAGATTAAATTAATATATTAAATTCTACATGAGAATTTAATCTCTTATGAGATCCTTATGCGAGAAAACTATTTTCATACATGGGGTTTAGTTTTGGGTTTTAGTTTAAGCTGATTTGAATTTATTGGATTGAACCTACATAGATCTTGGTCCTAGCCCAAATCAAATTTGGCTAGTCCTGAATCTATTTAAATCCAAATCAAGTCTAATTTCAAATCAATATTTGAAATTGATTAGTCCTTCTAATAGACTTAAACCAAATTGAATCTTATTCACTTGTACTTAACCCAATTGAGATAATTCAATCAATCAAATTGATTAATTAAATCATATACGATTCTCAATCGTTGATCAGCAAATAGATCATCCTAAGAAACTTCTATGCGTGTGACTCTCTAGGTTCGAACCTAAGCCGGTAGCATAGAAACAACTTTCTATACTAATCGATGTGCCCATCTAGCAATGGAACCCGACGTCCGGATAGGTCGAAGAGTTGCCGAGCAAACTCCAAGAACCCTAAGAAACAGTTACCATATAATTCATCCTCTTGACCACAAATGCTAAGGATGGCTTAAGAGCCTGTCAACTCTAAATAGCAAATCCATATAGTGATTTCAATTTTAGTGATCATGTGACCTTCACATGAAGTGCCTTGGCCAAGGTCTTGCTAAATTGAAACACAAGCATTTCTCCTTTTAATGGGATAGGTCAAATTCCATCTTGATCCACAACTGACTACCACAAGTACTTGACTGCACCCAGTAACCTTTGTAGCTGGATTAGAAATCCAGTGGTCCGGCACCTAAGTACAATGAGTTGCTTGCAAGTCATCGGTTATGATCTTCAGGTCTAAAGGATACTTATACCCATATCTTCTCTGATTAACTCTTGACAGTAGAGTATCCTGAAAATGAGTCACGTTCGGTGAAATGTACTCCTACACTTTCACCTGTATGTCATACCAGTGTCTCTACACTCCTTGGTTAAGAGGACAACCAACAAATATGATATACAACGTCCTATAATTGATAGTACTATGGTCCTGTCATAGTATATCATTTGGTCGCGAACTCTTTTAAGGACCTTCAAAGATAAATCCTCCTTTATCGTGAAGGAAGATCCTGAGGGCTTCACTATTAGGAGTTTTAAGAAGATGTTCTTGTAATGAATAAACTACCAAATAACTTTTATTAATATATCAATTTATATGTAATTTACATTAGCACAATCATCAAATGATTGGCTTTATGATACAATTCCCAACAGGAGTCGGCTCCGAAACTATAGGTGTCGACTCCGGACCGTGCCGAAATTCAGAAAAGTTCTGATACGCCCTGGGGTCGGCTCCTGACTGTTTGGGTGTCGACTCTAAGTTCTGAACTTACAAATTTTCTTTTCAATTTTGATTCAAAACTTAATTCCCTATACCTTTGATTGACTGAACATTTTTAATGCATGAAACACTTATAAATTTATCAGAAATATAATGAATATACTCATGTCTTTTGTTAATCATCAAATTAATACTTGGGTCAACATGATCTATAAATAAATAAAAAATATATATATTCAAGGGAAAAATGAAAAAGACTCTGAGGCCATTTGCTATCTGTGCTAAGGACAAATTGAGAAAGCAAATCTAAGGGCAAAATATTATGGTTATGAGTGAGCTACATGTTTTTCAAAAAAAAAAATGTGCCTTAAGAGTTGTTGAGGGCAAAAAGAAAATTTTACTAAGTCTTTTTAAAACCCCTTTCATGCCTTAGCCCCTAAGCAACCCTTCCTTTACGTGCCTTAGCCCCCAAGTCACCAGAAAAAAAGGGAAAAAGGTGGGTTCTGGCCAGAGAAAAGAGAGAAAGAAAGAAAGAAAAGAGAGAAGAAAAAGAAGAAGAAGAAGAAGAAGAAGAGAAGGAAAGAGGAAGGAAGGAAAGGGTAAGCTTGGAGTTTCGTGCTTGTTTCCAGGTAAGCTATAGCCTCCCTAGACCTTGTATGATTTTAGACTTCCTTAAATTTTTGTATTATAGATAATAGCAGAGGTAATAGTGAATAGAGAAAGAATAAAAAAAATAATGAGATATTAGAAGTTAGATCATGTATGCATGCATGATTTTAGGGAAAAACCTTGTGTGTAGGTAACCCTAATAGCTATTGTGTTTGTATGTTAACATAGGTCAAGAGGGTTATTCCAGCCAAAACACCAGAGTTGAGTACCAATTGAAAGAGTAAATTACTGAGGTGAGTGGGTTTCTTATCTAGCAATGAACAGTTTATTTTGAGCCAGTGTAATGCTACCAATACTTAGCTGTGCTATGTTATGTTAGTAAAGTATTATGTATGTTTTAAATCTGAATATGAGAACCTAGTATATGATATTCGGATGCATAAGTCTTTGAGCATAGATTTTATTATACAAGTCAAAGCATGAGTTTTAAATAAAAGAATAAAATGGGGTTTGATATGTGTGCTTTTGATGCATACATGGCATATTTGCATGATAAAGCTTCACAAATAACATGTTTTGATGGATGTATCATACTGAGCATCAGGCAGCTATGGGGCCGGTCACCCTTTAGACTGTGCTATAGCATTAGCATTGCACACTACTATTGAGCCAGCACTTTCTTACGATTCGATCGTACGATGATCCCCAGAGCCAGGAGTGAGTGCACATTAGACTAGGCCTAGTGGGGTAGGTTGAAAGTAGCCCATAAAAACATAAATCATAGCTCAGTGAAGCTGGTTATTATATAGCCCTTGGGGGCAGAGTAAAAACTCGAGGTTCTAGGTTAAGGAACAAAACACTTTGCTAGATGAACCGCACGAGTAAGGAGTGCTATTTGTGC
The DNA here is from genome assembly GCA_900491605.1 of Calamus simplicifolius. Lineage (NCBI taxonomy): Eukaryota > Viridiplantae > Streptophyta > Magnoliopsida > Arecales > Arecaceae > Calamus > Calamus simplicifolius. The sequence continues at coordinate 1,107,398 of UESW01003957.1, read as the reverse complement.
AGGGATCCTATTGCTAGTCATGCATCCAATAAGAGTACACCTGCAGAAGGATGACTGTAGGGTGGTACCTAGAGACATTACACATACAACCCAGCATCATAAGTTTAAAAGTTTGCATCTGGATTTGAAAAAAAAAAAGGCCATTGGGCAACTTTTGAAAGGCTTATATTGTGATCTAAAAGAGCTAGTGGGCCAAGTATTCATCCCAATGGGGATGGTTTATATGAGATGCCGGTGGGCAAAATTAGGTCCTAGTGGGGATCAGAGAAATGAGAAAAGAAAAGTTGGGTTGTATAAGAGTATTTTGTATTTTATAAGAAAATGCACTATTCATGGATTTTTTATATAAATGAGTTATTTTCTAGCAGGAAAGTTATTTATAGAGTATTTCAGTACTGGTATATTGTTGCAAGCATAAGCTAAATTTCAAGTTATCTTTCATCATTTCAAAGGTGTATATATATCCATGTATGGAGATGTTTTTCAGTGGAAAAGGTATTTGCATGATATTTCAGTTAAAGATGTATATCATTCGAAGAATAAGCTACGTTTTAAGTTTTTTGATCTCATATTCAAATGAGTATTATATGTGTTTACTCATGTTACATGTGTTTATTCTGTTTTGAAATGATGTTATGGTTCTCTATTTTCCCATGGTTAGATAATTATCCAGTCACTAGGACTTAAGTCTCACCCTTCAATGATTGATATTTTTCTTCCATATCAGTGAGTCTGTTTGGCAGGATTAAGATTCGAGGGATTGAGACCCTTAGCTATTGAAGCCTGCCAGGATGCAAAGAGTATAGATGATAGCTTTGTATATTGAGCTAGTGTGGGATGAAATTCATGTATAAGTATATGTATATGTACAGCGAGATATGGTGATGTATCAAACTATTTAGATATGTTCAGTGAGATGTGGTGATGTATCAAACTTATTTAGATATGAATGAAATACTTGTGTTTTAGAGGAAATCATGAGTATAATGTATATACTTATGATTTTATTGTCGATTATGAATGTGATATGATAAACTGCCTGAGGATGTCACGAAAAAGTATTGTCTGAGCAGGATGATATCAAAATATTGATTTGAGTGATGTGCATGTATAATTGAGCAGATGACAAAAGTTTGTATCATGATGCATTTTTGAGTATCTCCATTTATGATAATTCGTTGGAGTTTTCTAGGTCTTTATGGAGCGCTACATAAAGGCTAGCAGAACTCTATCCGATTACACAGGTGTGCAGGATTTGTTGTGGTAGCCCTAGAGGATGGGGGTACCGACACAGAAAGTCTTTGATCAAAGCAAAATTAAAAAATTAGAAAGAGTTTTTAATGTTTTATTAATTAATTATTATTAAATATTAAAAGAGACATGAATAAGTAATTGAGTTTGATATTGATCCATACTCATATACTTATTTAGGATACAGTATGATTGAAGGATTGAATTGTATGGTAACTTGCCACTGAAGGGGGTTTGATATGTCCACCAAATTTTATATCTTTTGGGTAACATGATACGTTGCTAAATATCAATCTTGTATCGTAGGTTTAATTGAATTAAGTAATTTAATTTGATCAATAATTAGAAAGGATTCTAATTATCAAGTTCAGGATCGCACTGATTAGACCTATAAGGATTAAAAATGTTCTAATCATGATAGGTAAACTTGCATCCATATCTACTGCTGGCTAATGTAAAACCCAATGGGGTCACACACAAAGGAACTGATCAAGGGTCTAATTGGATTAGATCATATTTGTTGGCCCAGATGGCAACCCAAGAGGGGGGGTGAATTGGGTTCTAAAAAATTTTAACCTTTTTAAAACTATTGACTTTGAAATAATTAAGTGTAGAATAGATTTCAATCACAAATGAAGAGATAGAGAGAGAGACAATTAAGGCATGGCAAACACAATGATTTTATAGTGGTTCGGTGTATCCAACACCTACGTCCACTCCCAAGTTCCACTTGGGTCCACACTATAATCAACTAGATTACAGCCGAGTTGTTTTACAAGATCACAACTCAAAACTTGTTTTTCGGGTGCACAACGAACCCAGCTAGTTTTTCTCGGGCTCACCAGCACAAAACCTAAACACAAGCTAATCTAGCTTGCCCCGAGGTATACTACCTTCACTAATTCAATCCCCCGGATTGAACTAGTAAAAACAAGAAAGAATAATGTTTATATTGACAAACAGCTCCTCAAATGAGCAAATTTTCAAAGTAAATAAACAAGTTTAGAAAAGCCTGTTTGAAGTAGATTGGATTTGAGCTTTTCTTCTTTTCTTCTTTTCCTCTTTTCTTTGGAGATGTTGAATCAGGCCTCAACTTTGATTCTTCACAGATGTTGCAGATGAGAAATTGAAAAATCACACCAAAATAGAGCTTTTTCTTCTTTTGGGAAATCCTCCGATTTTTTTAAGTTGAACGCCTTGGATTTCTCTTTGAGCTTTTTGGAGTGGAAGGATTT